>JASXSY010000841.1:0-49661 GCA_034509805.1 Sipha maydis | reverse complement strand
TGTAATCTTTGCAAAACTGTTTAATATTCAGTTGCTAGTTTAGATATTATAGGTTACAAAATAGATAACTAGAACCCTATTATATCTAGCCAATATTTGTATCATTTCCTATATAAATACATAGAAAATGTTCACAAGTAAAACAACTGATGTGTAACTATGTTCGAAATTTTTATAAAAAGTGTGCGTCTCGGTTTTGTGTAAGTCTGCCTAACATTTTCCCTTAAGTATCATTATTTTCTGTGTACAGTGTAAATAGCTAAATATTAATTAGTGTAATCTTAATGTCGATATTAGTCCGTGGTCCATAACGATATAATCGTTATCACAATGTGTGTATTTTCATTACTTATCTACGTGTTAAGGACTTAAGTGTAAAAGTCTTCACTGAGATTCAATTGTAATGCCTATTCAAACCGCAACTTAAAACTAATTCCAGTTTACCGGACAGCAAAACTAAGGACTCGGTTTCTATTGTAGAGTTAATGGCTGTTTTAAATACTTTTAAATCAGAGGTACAAGTATCCAATATAGCTTAGTGTAATGATATAAAAATGGTTTGTATTCAAATAGTTGTAATGAGAGCTGAGAATAATTATAATTGCAATAAAATTGACGTCCTGATACAGAAAATGACAAATATAAAAAACTATAGTATAAGTGATGAATTGCAATTCGTGGTTACTTGAGATTTAGAGGAAACCATCAAATTTAAAATGTGCCAAACCGATTGATTCTATACGAAGTTTTCGAATTCGTATCAACTTCTGTTCCACAAATAATTGTACATGATAGGTTAACTATTATCAATATTCTAGAATATCTTGGTGACGTAATTTCTCACAATTTGAAACTAGTCTGCCTCAATAAAGTATTTATCGATAAATATTATATTTGAATCTAAATAAAAACCAGCAGTTTTATTAGCTATTTTCTACATATCAAAGTGTTACAATCTTTAGTGAAGGTTTTTTTGAATACTGATATGAGTTATATCGAATAGTTTATCCAAATCTCATAGTAAATAATCAGTTGAGATAGCTGCAGTTTTGATTTTTAAATTTCTTGAAGTCTTAAGCACTTCACAGTTGCTTTTATTTAAAAAAATACTGCAGCAAGGATTTTTCCTTGCAATTTGGATAATAAGCTGGTTAATAAATTACGATAGATTTTAAGTCTGCTAACTCCTCTTCTTCTTCTGCCTCGCCTTCCTCCCAACTATTTGGGGTCGGCCACCCTTGACTCCACTGATATTACAAATTACCATTAAATCTCCGGGTTATCTCTTATTGGTGAGTTTTTTAAATTTCTGATTTCAAAGACATTTGGGAGACAATTTATGGCAATAATATCCATGAATCAACATGGTTTTTACATGACCAATCTAATATTACTAATATGATTGGTTTCTTCACTTATATTCTAAATGCATTTGAACTACATCACTAAGTTGATGTCATTTATACAGTTATTTTAGAAGCATTTGATACAGTAAAGCATAGTACGTTGATTCTTATTTTGGAAAAGCTGGGCCTGAGAAATCCATTCTTATAATGGTTTCAAACCTTTTTGTTGAAGATGAACAATTTCAATTTATTGATCTATTTCATAATAAATTAAAGAATATAAAATTAACATCACGTGTATCACATAGTGGACACTAGACACCACTCTAATTCAATACTTTTATTAACACTATATAAAATATTACTTCACCATTTACATTATTTTTATTTGCTGATAATTAGGGCTAGGATAGTATAGGATTTTGCATTTTGTTTTAGGATTTACAGGACATAGCTTTTCAAGCACAAAATGTGATTTGATCATATACGAGTCCAAATATATAGTTTTTATTTTGCTTTTTTTTGCATTTTTTGTACTTTTATGGATTTAGGGTCATTTTGTAGCATTTTTAGGTCATTTTTTCAATTTTACGGGCATTTTTTATACTTTTTTGAAATCTAGGTAATATTTTTATAAATTTGTTTTTGAAAACTTGAAGGAACTACTGATTGTCCAATGCAATAATACAATTTAAATGTAATTTTCAGAATAAAAAAATATACGTATATATTTTTTATTTTACAGTATTTTTTGTTGATTTTTCAGAAAATTTCAAGCTGGCCATTGCATGATAAGTCCAAACTTCAAACTTTATTAATTTATTATTTATATCAAGAAAATCCTAAATTAAAATTTTTTTTGCTATTTTTTATAACATTATAATTTAAATAATTTTGTACCGAAATATTAATTAATAAATAATAAATAATAATTAATAATTATAAATTATAATGCATTTTTATAAAAATTTTTATCTTTTGGGCATTTTTAAGGTCATTTTTAGGTCATTTTTTTAGATAATTTTAAGGTTATTTTAATGTCATTTTTTTTAGGTTTTTTGGGTCATTAAAATCCTAGCCCTACTGATAATACAAACGTTTTTATAAAATAAAAGCTTCAAAAGATAGCATTGAATTGCAATTTTATATGTGTATATTGGTAGTTTGGTGGAAAATAATTGAACTCTCATTAAACTATTATAAACATAAGGTAATGATGACATTATTCAGAATACGTAATAAAATCAAATTTTGTTTTCTTGATTACAACGAATGCTTACTTTGAATATATCAAGTAAAAAATTGAAAATTGACATTAGTGCCTTTGTCATCTTTCTATAATTATGAGAAATTATAATGTGCAAAGTTCTATATATTTTGGGTTTTATACGTCGCCATGCGTCGGTTTTTGACCAAGCCAATCGCATTTTATTTTTATGTTAGCGATGGGTCGAAACTTGATTTTAAACATCGAATCAAATTTGAACCGAATTTTAAGATTTTTTTTCAAATCCGAACCTAACCGAATCTTTTCTTTTTACTGAACTGAACCGAAACAAGAAAAATTTCAAGACAAACTTTTAAGTTTGATGATATATGTTAAGGTCATAACTTATAAGTTATTCATCAAAAAAAAATAAAAAAATAAAAGATGATTTTTTTCAAATGTGGTTCTTTTATCGTAAAAAATAAAAAGGCTTTAAGTACGTTACAGTTTGTTAAACATTGAAGTAGAAATATATTTTTAATTGAAATCACTTGATAATGTTTAAAAAATAGACATTATAAATTGTATTGGGTAATATATTTTTGTAAACATCAATATTACCTGATGCCTCCTCTGCTAGTGTCATAATTTAGGCTTGTCGACTCGTGTCGCCATACAATGAATTGACTTGGTTGAGGTACTTTGGTTATATAGCATTTGAGTTCTATAGTGCTACCCACATAGTAGAATTTATCTTTTACTTGAACGCCTCTTTCATCCGTTATTTCCAATTGAGGAACTGTAAAAAACGCAAAATCACATTTTATTTAATAAAATACTACAAGTACAAGAGTAGTTAAGAGAAAATGAATGGTCTTGAATAGTAATATTTTTTCTATCTAGTTACATATAGATAACAATGAATGGATGAGTTACGTTTTCGTTCAAACTTGAACAATATACTTACAAATTTTTAAATAAAAAATTTTTGTTTATTGAATCATGTAGAAATTACAATAAAATGAATCATATAAAATGCCGACCCACTTACTATAAGTGGCTATTATTTCATTAAATAATTATTTAATGAAATAATAGTCACTTATAGTAAAAAAATTCAATAATATAAAATTTAGGATTCAATTTGGAGATAATTTAGTACGCCGAAATGGGGGAAAAAACATATTGAATAAAAGAATATACTGGTTTACATTTTTTTTTTAGTTTCAAAAATTGTCAGTTAAATGAGATATCTCAGGAGGGATCTATTTTCCGTTTTATAAGCATACGACTTTTAAATTATAGTTGATTGAACATTTAAATATAAATATTTAAAATTATAAATTATGTGACTTGACCGAATAATCTGTTAAAAACAATTTTAATTATATAAACGAGTGATAAATATTTATCTTACATGTTTCATTAATGAGTAATTTATGAACATTATGGACATTTTATTTTATTTGAAATAATTGTAAATAGGTGTGTTATACGTTTATTATTTTAAAGTGGAAATAATTAATTTAAAAGATTCCAATGATTTTTATCTTAGACGTTTAAATTTAACTGGGGTTTACGATTCGATTTAATTGAATATAGCAAATATATTGTCATTGGATTGCCGTGTGTTAAATCAAACAAATGAGAATAATAATATCTCTGACATCGATTTCTTTGATCTTAGAAATGTACTGTAAGAGTAAACAATTGCTTATTCCGATTTTTTTTTCAAATGCATTGACAGCAATTTCATTCTGTTTACATTAAAGGAATTATGTTCTTCAAAAATATTAAATATACTTGAAAAATAATTTTTAGCTAAGTTTGAAAATTTAATAAAAAGAATAATTAAAATTCCAATCGTAGTTGGAGACCATTTTTCTATGGCTTAAAAGTTTAAATTAATGGTTATATAAATATTATCGAAGAGTAAAAACTACAGATAAAAAAGTTTAGTAAATTATTAAAATTACATTTTATAATTTAATAATTATATATAGTAAGTTATATAAATCGAAAAACAACTAAATTTTAACTTGGACAGTTTGTTTTTTTTTTCTTTCATGTAATACATTTTTTCATACAAAACTTTTTAAAATCAGTTACGGTTTCAACGATTGAATTTATTTCATTTAGGACCCGATAGAAAATTCTTCTTCTTTTTCACACATACAAATAGCAGTTATTAAACGATTTTTTTGAGATCGAATACTTCGAAATACTAAAAATGATTTTAAATGCGGTTGGAGTACCTACCTATGATAGTTAGATATACACTGAAAGCGATTGGTGGATGAGTTGATACTTGACATTCGTAATGGCCAGCGTCCCTTTCGTTTAAATACGATATACGTAGTTGCCAATCGTTTGGGTCCTTGAACAGAAGTTCATAACGTTGATCTGTACTGTATACGTGATGACCGAACGAAAGTAGTTGCATCTTGTCACCTGCTCTTCGGACCCATGATACCTGTCAACGTGATACGAACAAATAAGTAAATATTAATACATATAAAACTGAGATTTATGTTTGAAATTTAGTTCTATTGAAAAAGGATTCAATCTATGCTTTACTATAAATTATAAATCCGTTGTTTCAATTATACGATCTTTATATGATGAAATGAGAACCCTGAAAAACATGTAAATTTTTCCAGGACGAAAAATAATAATATTTTTAAAAATCTCAAAGCATCATATTACAAAAAAACCGGATGGGCCTCGCTCTGCTGTACACTTGGGAGTGAAGTGCGACTCTTCATAGGATAGGTCATTATAATGGATTTGTTAAAATTGAATTCAATGATAGGTATCATTGTATACGAAAAACGATTCTGAACGAAAATGATATGTTTGTCTTCTTCTTCTTCTACTTCGCCTTCCTCCAAACTATTTGAGGTCGGCCACCCTTGTCCTACACCTCCACTTTACTCGGTCAATCACATCTCCTCTGCACACACCGACAGCCCTCATGTCATTCTCCAAAGTCTCTAACCATCTCTTTTTTGGTCTTCCTCTTCCTCTTTTCCCTTCAACGTCCATCTTCATAACCACTCTTACTGCATTCGTTTCCTCTCGCCTCATCACATGCCCAAACCATCTCAGCCTATTTTCTCTCATCTTGTCCACAATTGGCGCTACACCAACACTACCTCTCACGTATTCATTCCTTATTCTATCTTCTCTTGTCACTCCACTCAACCATCTAAGCATTCTCATTTCCGCGACACTCATACTTTGTTCTATTCTCCTGTTAACCGCCCAACACTCTGAACCATACAGCATAGTTGGTCTCACTACACTTTTATAAAATTTACCTTTCAGCCTAATTGGAATTCTCTTATCGCATAACACGCCCGATGCTTCTCTCCATTTCATCCACCCGCACTTAATCCTATGTTTTACATCAATGTCAAAGCCCCCGTCCTTTTGAACATAAGATCCTAAATATTTAAAGCTCTCAACTTCACCTATCACATCACCATCTATTGTCAGTTGTCTCCTCATTCCTTCAACTTCTTGGTCTCTTTGTCCAAAATCATACTCAATATACTCAGTTTTATTTCTACTAATTCTCAATCCCTTTTCTTCGAGGGCTAACCTCCACTCATTTAACCTATTATTGACAACTTCTAGGTTTTCTCCTATCAGAACGATATCATCCGCAAACATCATACACCATGGTATCTCACCCTGTATCTCCTTTGAAACCTCATCCATTACCACTGAGAACAGGTAGGGGCTTAGAGCTGACCCCTGGTGCACACCTACTCCTATACTGAAACCTTCTGATACTCCACACCGACTCTTGACACTAGTACTCGACCCTTCATACATATCCTGGATCAAATTAACATACATTTTTGGGACATTTTTCCTCATTAATGCCCCCCTTAAAACTTCCCTTGGCACCCTGTCATACGCCTTTTCTAAATCTATAAACACCATGCATAGTTTTTTATTCTTTTCTCTGTACTTCTCTACTAATTGCCTAACACAAAATAATGGCTCCATTGTCGATTTTCCTGGCATAAAACCAAACTGGTTTCCTGATATCGAGGTCTCACTTCTTATCCTCTTCTCTATAATCTTTTCCCAGATCTTCATACTATGACTCATGAGCTTTATTCCTCTATAGTTCCCACATTCTTGTATGTCTCCTATTCCTTTAAATATTGGTACAATAAAACTCTTTCTACAATCTTCTGGCATTTTTTCCTCTATCAGTATGATAGAGATGATATGTTTGTCTAGAATATAATACAATGTTATTTATAAATATTGTAATAAGTATATTTTATTTTGAAACGAAAAATTTAGAAAAATCGAAAATTTAAATTGTCTATAAATAAGTCAAAATATGTCAACATACTTTGAAAACATAACCATGTATAGAGAACGTCAATATAAAGATTTGGTGAATATTTCAAGTTGTTGCGATTTTTGGTTTTTGAGTTAGAGCATTTTAAAAAAACCGATATCATTTGTCAGTCTAGAATATTATACATTATATTATATTTTACATGTAATTCCATGTCAATATTCGCTGATCAAACGCTTATAAAAAATAATTGTGCCTATGGATTTTAATAATTTTTGAATAACATTAAGAACTACTTCTGTGGAATCTTCTATTAAATTTTCAAGTATTTTGTAGGAGCCAAATTTATTTTATCACCGATTATAAAAAAAAAAAAATGTAAAAAAATCGAATATTTTAAATGCCTATAAGTGGCTTAAAAATCAATATAATATTTTGAAAAAAATATGATATAAAGGAAATACCAATTTTAACAGCTGGTAGAAATTTCAAAAATCTGCGACTTATACTTTTTGAATTATAACAAATATTTAAAATCGTTCAAGAATAAATAGTTATTTTATGCAATTTTGTAAATATTTAAATTTCAAACAGTCATAAAATTTTTTCCTCTAAGTCTGGTAGAATTTTTTTTAAAGATTTTTGAAGAATAGCTTATAAATAACCTAGTGTTAAAATTTTGAACCTTAAGTATGAACAGAAAAAATTTTATGAGTTTTTATCTACAAAATAACTTGCAAATTTTCGCAATTTTTACATATTTCGTATAAATTGGAACTTTGAGCACTTATTAAAAAAAATTGTGACTTACGATTTTAGATTTTTTTTTTATCAGTTAAGAAACAACTTATAAGAAACCTTGTATTAAATTTTCAAGATTTTCTGGCCGGCCAAAAAAATTTAATCGTTATTTTAAAAAAAAAAAATTAAAAAAATTGAAAATTTCAATTGTCTATAAATAGCTTAATAAAAGTCAAAATACTTTGAAAATTTAACGGTGTACAGAGAACGCTAATCTAAACATTTAGTGAAAATTTCAAGTATTTACATCGATTAGTTTTTGAGTTATAGCAAAATAAAAAATTTGATTTTGTCGAAAACTGGTTTTGCGTAAAAACTCCCGTTTTTCCCTTATTTTTTTAGGGTTTTTCCCGTCGCATTTATAAAATATTGAAAATTTTTACTTTTGACCTCCCAAAGTACCAACTAGATTCACTCTCCTTTCAGAAAAGTTGCTACATAAGCAAATCGAATCATTTTTACTGCCAAAAAAGATGTCGTCAGACACAAAAAAAAAAAAATAAAAAAAAAACACACATCATTGTAAAACCAATAGATTTCATCACTCCGTTCAGAATCTAAAATAATAATAATTATTATTACTCTTGTTACAAATTTTATATTGTTACATCCGAGGAAACATTATTGTTATTCTATAGATATTCCCATATTATATCATCGGTAACTAGTATCAGGAACCGCAATAAGATATTGTATTTTTTTTTTTTTCCTATAATATTTTACATTTCTAAATCATGCAAAGTTTATTTAAATTTATTAAAATATTTCCATTTATTCTTTGATTGTTCTTTTGGACTGTCGAGTATCAAATTAACGAAATTTATCAATATTCAGATAAGTAGGATTAATATTTTACATTCTTTTGAAATGGAAAAACAATGCATGCATATTTCTAACAATGGGATGTGTAAACTGTGTGTAGAACAATAAACTAATTTAAGGCCCTTCCAAACAAGAACCCTAAATTCGTGTCTGGGGAAATGCGACTTATAATAAGGAATAAAAAACGAAAAACATAGTATGTTTTTATTATAAAAGCGCACAAATAGCAGATAAGCTCATCAATTTTCAAATGCTTTATTTTTAATTGCATGTTTAAATAGAAAAAGAAAAACCTTCTCATTTGTGTATAAATATGATGGAAGTATTATAAATATAAGTTAATAATATATAAAATTTAAACTGTTCCGTACATTGAAATTTTATTACAGAATAATTACTTCATTTAAACCTATGCTTATACATCACTTCTACGCACACAATATGGAAAATTTGCATTATTTGAACAATTCACGTAATTTAAATCTATAACAACAATCCTATCTATTATATGATATTACTATTAAATTTAATTGAATACACAATTAAATATGTGTTAATCATTTGTATTAAGATGAAATAAGCTTGCGTGATTTACAATTGATTTGGTTTATACTAATAAATAGATAATAATTATTATATAGATGATTTTATATAGTTTATTTTTAAAATGAATTCGGTTATGGCCTTTGGAATACGATTCAATTCGTTGCGTCCTGTGTACAAATATTTTAATAAATAATCATATTATGTCTTCAATTGTTATGTATCAATCTCGTTTGGCATGGCTTTATTTGTCTAGGTACAAGCCTGAATAATCCATGAAATATACTGATTTGATGATATTTCTCATCAATTTTGAATATTAGTACAATGCGATCAGATCGGGTTGTTCACTTTAACAATAACGTATACATTATTCACAACAATAATTTATATCGATGGGCGTGGAAGAGAGTACACCAATTTAATTAGGTAATAATTGTATAAATTAATTTATTATAACTAAAATGAAAATGTATAATTTAATTTTTTATATTATCACGTCAAAATTATGGAATTAAAATAGACCGTTTTTTATCTCCTATATTTTTTCAAATACTAAGAGTAATTTGCAAATACGTCAAGTATTCATTATTCAAATCACAAAAATTAATTATCACAGCGTATTCCGTAAAAACTGTAAAGTTTGTTTAATTGATTCTATTTTTTAGTTTTATTCTAGTGCTTGCTACGTTTTCAAGTTAACATCGACATTCAGGAAGGCTTGAAACTAGTTGATATTAAATATCGGTAAGTAACAATGAAAACCGACATCGAAATTAAAATATGAAAATTAAAAAAGTCTAAATATGATTTTCAAAACTGTAATCGAATGTAACAATGTTAGATCGATAGGTATAATTAAAAAATGAGAATCGGTATAATAATAATATTATGATGTGGATTCTTGCTATATTTTGTACTGTCACAAAAGGTCACACATACTGCTGCGGTAGACGGTACAGAAAGACATGGTAAACAATACTTTATTTGTGGGTCAATTTTTACCGTCGTAACTCGCACACTAATCCGGTAACGACATGGGTTACCGGACGGTAAAATATCGTACCGGAGCATTAACGATAAAAACACACTGCTGCGGTATTATGTACGATTAGAGATGTTAAAATACCGTATTTTATTTTGTTGTTGTATAATACTGTATAATACCGGTATTATACCTGTATTATACCGTATATAGAACCTTCCAATACCTCAAATTATTGGAAATTTAACAGAGGTTATAAACCTATTATTAATTATGAAATACGAATCATTTAAAAAAGGAATAATTTAAAAAATGATAAGAAGGTCAGAAAACATATAATACAAGATTTAATTTAACAATTTTAATGGATATTTTTAGAATGAGTACTTTTTCTTCTCATTTGGGAACAAATGATATGATAATAATTGATAAATGATAATAATAAATAATAATTTTACATCTAAATATTTTTAATCGTGGTAATAACTAAAAATAACGCCATGATAATTTTTTTTTTTTTATACCGTCTGTATAAAATAATTTTATACCATGTGTATAATACCTTGTATAATACAGTTTTATACCACTGTATAATACAAACTCACATCTCTATGTACGATGCATCAGACACGCCATACTGGAATTTTGTGGTTCATACCCTCTCAAACATTTTTTTTTTTCAACAAAGCTATGTAAGATTAATTTGAATATTTTTGCTAATAATTAATAAGTTCTTACTCTCCTACTAGACGTTTTTGCTATAGATATAATATGTGGCTATGATACATAATAATAATTAATTTTAACCGTATATCAAAATTATAATAAATTATTAACACTATACATTAATATAACGATTTTACATACGTATAATATTACGTATAATGTAATATTATTTTCTTCTTCTTCTTCTCAGCTTACTGGTCCGCTGAGGACCATTGCTGCCTTCAAGAGGTCACGCCATCTATTCCTGTTGTACGTCAGCTCAAAAGTTACATTTTGGCCTATCTCTTTCAAGTCTCTGGTTATCACATCTATCCACCGGGTTCATGGTCTTCTTGGGACCTTGTTTTGTTAATATTTTCAACAAGTACTTTTTTTATTAGTAGTCCATCTGCTCTCCAAGTGTGTTCAAACCACTCTAGTCGTTTGTTTCTAATTAACGTTAAGATATTTGTTCTTTTGTACAATTTCTGTAATTCATCGTTTGTTCTTCTTTCGTTGATTTTGAATTTAATATTTTATATTTATATAATAATATAAAATATAAAATTAAAAAAAAAATATAAGTACAAACATTTATAGAAATATAATTCACATTTAAATTACAATATAAATTTACTTTCAAAGTACGCAGATAATTTCTTTTTTAACTATTTATAATGTTTAAATTGTAATTTATGTTATGCACAATTTAAAATATTCACAGAACTATAAAATACATATTTTATAAAAAAAGTAATTAAAATCGACAATTAGCATTTAATGTTAATTGTCAATTTTAATGACTTTTCTTCCTTTCTTTACTTTGACCTGCCATATATTAAAGTTTTATAAATTGGCCTTTTAATTACTTTGAGTTCCCTATTTCTGGTTTATACTGTAATACGTTTATTTTTACTATATTTATCAATTTATAATAAATTAAAATAATACATAAATAATAAACTAATATATATTAATATCATTATAATTTATATAAAATTATATAAACTATTCTTAAAATTCATCGGATCAATTTAATTCCATGTTTATAACTTTTAACTAAAACGTGGAATTATCCACAGCAGTATGCGAGGACCTAAAGCATCTTCTACAATTAACTATAATCATTACCATTTTATTAGTAAACTAATAATTTTCGTAAAATTAAATTATGAATTTAAAAAAATCTAAGATAATTTGTACAGCGTATAAATTATAGTATTAGTGTCAACTAACATTTATCCACCGTTGTTGATCGATAAACCGTTTTATGACAAAAAATATATATATATTTTTTTTTTTATATTAAATATATAAAAATTTATCGCAAAATGTGTTGATTATCGAACTCCTCCGAAACAACTTGACCTATTTTCATGAAATTTTCTGTGTATATTTGGTAGGTCTGAGAATACGTTTAAGGCTAATTTAAAAAGTGCATTGACCAACCCCGGGAGGTGCTCAAACAGGAATTTTGAGATTTACGATAGAAATTTTTGTTTATAAATGGTTGCTATGGGGGTTATAAGATTTGAGAATAATATTTATTTATTAATGGTTGCCATTGGTAATATATAAAATTAATATAATAATCATTTGGTGTTTTGTTATTTGTTAATTGGCTCTCATGATTACTTGGCTCCCATGATCTTGACTCCCATGGCTGAGTTGCACTTACTGCAGTGAGTTACACCAAAAAGGAGTTGAAAAATCATAATTTGTTTGTGAATTTTTTGGGCCACAAAGTGTACAAGATTAGATATATTATATATAAATTAATTTTTGTGTGCAGATCAGTGGGAAGAAAATAGGCTAATTTAAAAAAGGTTAAATTTGGTTTTTTTTATTTATCGGATTTTAGTACGTAAAGGTTAGGTAAGGATTATGTATTAATTGATTATATTAATCCAGAGTATTATGTCAAACTTGGTATAACTTTGATACTTTATTAGAGTTAAATCATACACTTACGTACAACCAGCACTAGGTCCGCGATCTACCGCAAGTAGATTGCCTACCTGATAATATACTGCTGCAAATCAGAATTTTTATTCCGGGCAACAGAAAACTTAAGATAAATCTAGAACATCATCCACCAAATATTAAATAACGAATTGAACAAAGTTAGAATAATATAGAGTTGGTATATTTAACGAGCAACTGCACGGGATCAACTAGCATATATATATATAATTTAGCTTTAAACAGATGGCAACCAACATATCATTTGTCATTTCCTAGGATCACAAATAGAAAAAAATATTTAAAATGTAATTACTCAAAATAAAAATGTTCAATATATTAATACAATATTCAATAGTGAAATTTTTTTAAAATATTTAAAATACCGTTTAATTATTTCTAAAATAAAAGTATTCAATACGTAAAATAGTAATTGAATACTATAACCGATTTACGTTAAATTACAAAATGGCACTTCTCAGTGATATTTGTTATGTTTTGACATAAAGTAGAGGTCATGGCCTAATAGATTTATAGTTGCGCATATCAAAAGGATATGTACAAAAGCTGTCTAACATGAGTTTAAAAGAAACGCTATTGTTTGAAGTAATATACTTACACTGCTGTAGCAGCGTTTTTTTTTTTTTACTTAGCGCTATTTTACTTATTTAATGACTGTTGCATTAGATGTAAATATACTTGTTGCATATTATAAATCAAAATTTTTAAAATCTAATTATGAACAGGAAAAAATAAAAATTGATTTTTCAAATTAAAATTAAATTCAGAAATAAAAAAAACTGATTTTAAAAACCAAAGTTGAAACTGAAAAAAGTTGAAATCTGTATTAAGGCCCAAATGCAAACTAAAAAAACTGTAAATTATTATAAGAAACTAAAATTGAAATTAGAATATTTGAGAACCGGTACTTATAACCCAAATTGTTGGTAGTTATCTAATAGATTATTAATAGCTGAAACATTTTTATTTTATTGAACTTTATTATAATCCGAAAATTTAAAATACAAAATAGACAAATAACAACCCAGATGGAAACTGATAAATGTAAACTGTTATATGTAATTTAAATTTAAAACGGAAAATCTACAAACCAGTATTTAAAACTGAAGTAGAAACTGATAGCATAAAAAACCAGAAATAAAAATAAAAATTGAAGCTAAAATTTATCATTTCGGTTTCAACTATGATTATATTCATATATATTCAACCACAATGTATGTTCATTATGTTTTTTTCATGTTTGCGACTTGCAGTAGCATCAACATAATATCTATCTTTGACTTACCTTGAGCATATATATATATATATATATATATATATTTCAGGATGAAATTCAGTGAATAGAGTGCCAACACAATTGGCAAATAAAATGCAGATATTGTACTAATATTTAATGATGATCTAAGGGAATTTTATAATTTCTTTAATTAAATTGAAATTTCATTCACTCTGATTTGTAGAAATAGGTATAGTACTAACGGTTTTAAAATAATTTTTTATGTTGTGTAGAACATCTTTTCATTCTTCTTTCAATTCATATATTCTCTTAATTTAATTTGAATTGGTAATATAACTGACAGTATTTTATCATCTCTATATTTAATATTTTCGGTTTTTTGAAAAAGCTATGTTTTGGAATCCAAAATTTGGATCTAGTATGCTAAAATTATTAAGTAAATCTGTATTAATCTATATATATATATATATATTCACTAGTTCATATATTTACTTATTTTTTTTTTATTTGATATAATGGTTTAGTTGTAATCATACGATTCCTTAAATTATATACTAAATATCTTTATGATAGGATTGTATTCATTTGTTTGTCATCTCATTTTGAATAAGAACATTTAATTTTTTTTTTTAATTTTTTTAATTTTTTTTTTTTTTTGTAAATATTATTGAGTTCTGTAAAATACCGGCTAGTTTATATTTCTGGCTTATTTATCATCGAAAATAATCATTTAATGTTTTTCTAAGAGCTTCATCGGCTTCTAAAAGAGTGATATTTTGCCTTTTCAAATCACTCCGATAGGATTCCTAGTTCATCTTTAGCGTCTGCCACTTTATAAGGTTTTGTGTTATAAAGAATACAATATATCCATAAATATTTTAAAATTATTTATTCTAGTGACTTAATTTACAACCTTATAAACGGCAAGCTTCTTCAACTTTTATAAAAATAGAAATTTTATATTACATTATAGTTTTCAAAAAAAATATTTGATCATTTTAACGCTCTTGATCGGGATACAGTAAAACAAATTTTCCTAAATATCAATTTTTTTCTATATTTCTTACGAACCACAACTTTTAAATTGTAATTTAGCAGACTGGGATAGACGCAAAAATAATACGATAAACAAGGACACTGTCCCGGTGTGATTATATCTGTTAAATGTTAATGAGTTCATGATACTTGGACGTATGATATTTTGCGATCTGTAGTGTATGAAAATAAAAAGAAATAATTCAAGCAGTATAATACATTTTAAAGCCTGTAAAATTGATATAATTTTGTAAATTAAACATTAATTTTTAATAAATTTAATATTCTAATCCCTAGTAAAAAAAAACCTGAGAATACCTTTGTTCTCAACAATCAAATGGCGTCGTCTACGAAATTATTTTTCATTATATTCGACATATACATCGGTTAAGTGAAAAAAGTTTCAAAAACTACGGTCAATCCACCAATCATGGAAAACAATATGGAATTATGTAAACTACAATAAAAACAAAACCAATGGACTAAAAGCCAGTAGAGGTGTTGCAATCTATGTCAAAACAGCCTTTCCCAGTAAACAAATAAACATAAAATACAGCTCGAAGCTATTGCGATTCCTGTCTAACTAAATGAAACAAATTTAACTCAGAGTCGTGATTTTATTGACTTTGTATAAACCTGATGATGAATTTTTAATTTGAACCCGGTCGTAATTTACTATATTAATATAAACATACTACAGACGAAACATTTATTTATTCATTCCTATAAATAAACTATTTGTTTATTTAATTTTATATTAATTTACTATGCATTCAATAATAAAAAAAAAAAAAATAATTACAACGCAATATTTATATTTTTTTAAATACATTTAATCTAGAAATTGATGGGTGGATGAAATGGAGAGAAGCATCGGACGTGTTATGCGGTAAGAGAATTTCAATTAGGCTGAAAGGTAAATTTTATAAAAGTGTAGTGAGACCAACTATGCTGTATGGTTCAGATTGTTGGGCGGTTAACAGGAGAATAGAACAAAGTATGAGTGTCGCGGAAATGAGAATGCTTAGATGGTTGAGTGGAGTGACAAGAGAAGATAGAATAAGGAATGAATACGTGAGAAGTAGTGTTGGTGTAGCGCCAATTGTGGACAAGATGAGAGAAAATAGGCTGAGATGGTTTGGGCGTGTGATGAGGTGAGAGGAAACGAATGCAGTAAGAGTGGTTATGAAGATGGACGTTGAAGAGAAAAGAGGAAGAGGAAGACCAAAAAAGAGATGGTTGGAGACTTTGGAGAATGACATGAGGGCTGTCGGTGTGTGCAGAGAAGATGTGATTGACCGAGTAAAGTGGAGGTGTAGGACAAGGGTGGCTGACCCCAAATAGTTGGGAGGAAGGCGAAGCAAAAGAAGAAGAAGAATTTAATCTAGAAATAATATGTTTTTATTCTATTTACAGAACAATAGTCTGAAATATATTGAATATCATTTTTATTTTATTTTATATAGAATCTATATATATAGTTATCTGATAACTTTTACTTGCACAAATGAAACACTTTTATAATACTCATGATTTTTATTGATAGTAAAATAATAAGTTATTATATATATACATATATAAATATTTACTACTAATCTGATTAACCAAGTATTTTATGATAATGAAAATGAATTTCATGTTGAATCTATGAATCTATGAAATATATGATAAAAATATGTTATCAAATTATTTTAGAATAAACATCTGTACAATAGTTTATATTAAGTTTCACAATGTCCAACAAAACTTATATCAAACATAAAAAATACATTTTGAAATGTTTTCATTAACGAAAAACTTTATTTCATAAATCAGAATTTAATTTAATTTTATAAGTCTTAAATATTTTTGTTATACATTTCCATTTTAATTCAAGCTTAAGTATAAGTAAATGCAAAAAAAACAAAGTCAAATTTGAATTTAAATTAAAGTAAATAATAAAATATGAAAACATTATTAGTTATTAATGTAAAATTAACATTATATTACAAAGAAAAAATTAAAATCAAATAAAATAGAATACTATTCTTCTTGGTACGTAATACATGAAGTATAATATTTAAGATTTATGAATTAATAGAACCAGTGAATTGATGTGTTATTCATATTTTATGAGTATATTTGATAGTAAAAGTATATTGTAATGTAATTTATGTAGATATTGTAATGTAATAAACCTTACGCATTACACGGTAATGGTTAACTTATATTTAATATTTCATCAATCATTGTTTACATACAAAAAACACTAAATTATTTATAAATCTGTATAAAAAGGCCATTATGCAAAAAAAGGATACATTTTTAGACTTTTTATTTTTTTTATTATACATTTTCATGGTTTAACCACTATAATGTTGTATAAAAGTTTTTAATGGTGTAGAAATTATTATATATAAAGAAGTATTAATTGTTAAAACATTACGTATGTAAAAAAAAAGTAATAAAGGTATAAGTTACGTTGCAAATAATCATTGATAAATATCGAAAAATTAAAAATTACATATTTTATTTTTCATTAAAAACTCTTTATTATATAATTAATTTTATACAGGATTAAAACTACGATAAAATGTATTTTTTTAAAAAAGTTTGGAGGATCATTAAAATAGTTAGAAGAAGTAATGTAGATGAAATTAAATAATTGAATCAGGGCTCCATTATGTGTACATAAAATATATAATAATATATAATAAGCAGTTTTGTTTGATATATTCGATTGGAAAATTGTTAAAATCGTAAAAGATATAGGTTGTAATAAAATAAAGACAAAGATAGTTGTAATTCTCACAAACGACGTGTACGCATCAATCGAATCAATGATAAATCGAGCGAAAGGTTCATTATTTCCTACGGGTTTTTGCATCAACAAAGTTGTGGTATAATTTAATTCTCGTAGCTGCAATTAAATATATGGCTTGGATTTATTATATTGATTGGGTTACTTTAATACAGATAATATTGAAACAATATAGATGTATTAATATATAAATAAACATATAATTTATACAAAGAAGTAACTAAAAGCATAGCCGAGAATATTATTATATTTGTAAAGTACGGCTGATTTTATTATAAATATACTTATATGTATATATAATTTTTAATATTTTTAATATTTTTAATATATAATTTTTGATATTGATTTTATAATATTTTATTATAAATATACTTATATTATATGTATATATATAATTTTTAATATTTAATTTTATAACTGGTCGTAATTTATAAATGTATAATATCATTTTAGGTTAAGCTTTTATTTATGTATTCATTTATTTTTTTGTATAAACTAATTGTTCATTTATTTATATATTAATTTATGAGTATAAACCAATTAATTTTAAGTTTAATATTAATATACATATTAATAAAATAAAGTCATTCATTTTTTATGGATACTAGATGTAGTAAATGGAAAGGTGATGGTTAACTACTGCGAATATTTAGTGTTTTCGAATGGAATTTTCGTATTGTGTTTTCTATATGACTATAATTTATAGTCACCTGAGTAGATAATCTTTTTTGTTTCTGTATTTGTGATACTTTTTCCTATACACCGAATACGATTTTTATTTTTAAAATAACTTTTTAAGTATGTAAAAGAGTTTTCAAAATTATCCCGAAGAAATATTCAATCAAACTTTATATTTTTATTATTTTAATAAGATAATAGCACTTTCACTTTATAGGGTTATTTAATATAATAATTTAAATCATTTTTTGTTAGGTACCTTTTTTTATTTTTGATGGCGAGTATAATTATTTATTATTTTTGATTATAATTTTTGATCTATTGATTGTTTTATCATACAATTTAGAAACCAATAAAAAAAAAAATATATATATATATTCTTAAAATATAATGAAACAGTAATAAGCAAGGGTGTCCATTGACGGGGCAAGAGGGGGACATTTCCTTCTGGCTTTTCCGTGTATATTATACATTTATACATAAAATATTATAACTATTCATTTATATTAATTATATATTAAATCAATATGTTAGCTATTCTTACTTATCGTGGACATTTATTATGAGAGAATGAATTTTGGAGATTATATATACTAATTTTATGACAAATGATAACGATCTTAAAGAGACACTGATTACTGATTACACGTATCTCCCCAATGGATTTTTTATAATTGCCACCATTGCCAATGAGTGTTATATAATTAATATAATAAATTAAATGGAAGTAAAGATTTGTTAAAAACTTAGATATTTATTTAATCAACAGAGATAAAATATAAAAATAACATGTATATTTTTTACCAACGCAAGCCGCAGTGAACAGTGCTGAACACAATTTATTTTAAGATAGTTGTGTTAAATTGTTTCAGTAAAAATAAAAAATAAAACTACACATATTCGTAGTTACGACAAACTATGTTATACCTCAAAATCAAATGGCCTGTAAAAACACCAGAGAAAATTCAAAATTATAAGAATAAATCTGTGTTATTTTTTCTTCTTTTCATAAATTTAAAAAATATGCTATAAAGGTTTAATAACAACAATACCTTAACTTACCTAACCTTTTATATTAAAGTAAGAACATTAACATGGTATTGTAAATTTACCATTATAAAAATGTGATGTTCATTTTTGCGAGGGTAATATTTTCTACGTATGATAAAATTTAAAATGTCCGGTGTAGAAATATATTCAATATTGAAAACGGTAATACAATCAAGGTTGATGTAGTAAAAGATAAATTTTACAGTTAAGGTTTTATGTATCTTATAGATTTGTTCTGTAGTTTTAAAGGAATAATACACTGGATTTAATGACTTTTGAATTAAGTTAAACTATGTAAAAGTGCATTGACATAAATAGTAAACTATTCGCACTTTAAACTTAATGTTATAATTATTGTAACTTACGTAAATTAATTTTTTAATAGAAAGTTAACTTTGTCCCAACTTAACAGAGTCTCAAATCGATTTTCGGCGAAGGTAAAAGCGTAGGAGCCGATGTATTTTGCGTACATAATGCATGTGTTAACCGCAGGCCCCGCAATGAATTATGAGTGTTTTCGGGGAGGGAGGAGTTTAATACTAGATATTGTACGTAATAATGATAGTTTTAGTGGTTTATGATGGCGTTAAAATATGCTCATCACATTATAATTAGTATATTACAGTAATTTCGAAAAGAGTTGAGAAAAAATAAATAAATACGTGATATAATTATATTATGTCACGTATTACTTTGGCCACAATGCTTTCTATGAAAATATTTTATGTACAGATATTAACACATTTAAACTATGGTGATTTAATAAAAAAAAACTTTGAGTAATATTTAAAAACGATGGACTAAATATAATAAACTTGTGTAGTATAAGCAAAAATACAGTTTTTTTTTTTTTGATAAATGAGTCTGTAATTTAACACATGTAAATAATAATACACGTGTTTTAGATATGAATATCATTATTCAATTACCTGCCTTATGCATTTACTATGATAATATGAACGGTATATTATAAATAATATATGTTACTATGTACATTATCTTATATTTCTACATTAATAATTATAATTCATTACACTTTAGTATATAAGTTAACTATACATACAATATATAATTTATTTATCTTTGAAGTATTTGAAAATCTTTTGATAACTTCTTCAGTGTCAAAAAAAATGTCGGGGGGTCTGAACCCTGAACCCCCCTCTCCCCATGGCTACAACCTTGACAATGTCTACTATACTAAAACTAGTTTTTTCTAAATTTTTTAATCCTAAATGATTATGAATATGTTCTTTAGATGATTGATGTATTTAAATACTCCTAGATAAATTTTTTAAATCATAATAACCAATAGTATTCCAAACAGACTGAATTTTACCCAATAACAAACACGGCCGACAAAACAAATTCTGTAAATAATGACTTCCACATAACCAAGAGTATTGTTGATATACATTTGGATTGAACGATCTACAGAATACCTTACTGGATTTTTTGTCAGAAGTCAAAACTGACAAAATCGGAATAGGCCTACCTACTTTCAGTAAATCGTTTTTACTATCCGACTTTCAACGTCAAAATGGCGTTTCCAACAACATGACAACTTCGTCTGTAACTGGAATCATGATTTTAAAACTCAAATAAAAAGCACGACATGCGTGGACAAATTTAAACGAAACAACACAAACGACGATTCGAATAAGACAGAAACAGAAATATAAACCAATATTGAAATCGGTTTCATTAGGCGCTGTGTCAATAATACGTCAATAAAATATGTCGTTTGTGATTATCTTATACCTATCTATATTTTGTTGTTGATCGTGCCGCAGTCACAGCTGCAGGCTGACCATAGTATACCATATCTATTTTTAGCACTCAGAGGCGATGAAAAACGAGCCTCACGATGATCATGCACAACTTTGCTTATTTAACAGCCGTGTGCATTCGCGTACATACTCTTGTGTGTGTAATTAATGTACACAGGTTACAATTCAGAGGCGACATTAAACGGTGTCTCTCGACGTCATTGGAATATTGCCGACGACTGAAATATGAGGGTTTGTTTACGTAATAATTACTTCGTGCATTTCTTAACGGTTTATCGTTATTTTTAGTAATAAACACAGAATAAAATTATACAATTATAAAAAAAAAAGATATTTCATATTATTAAACTTCACGAAGAAGAATTTTTTTTCAAATAAAATCATAAATACGTTAAAAATTATAAGCGAAATGTGTGCTATCGGTCAGCCAAGAACCATACTTTTAGAGTATTATTTCCTACAAAATTTTAGGTGAGGCGCCGCCTCACTTGCGTCACCCTCAAAACCGCCACTAAGCTATAAGTAATCTGGCATGAAACATGCAATGTTGTTGTATTTAAATTATGACTAGAATTCTCAATTTCGTATAAACGTTTTTATTACATATTTCATGTCTTTTTAATTTATTTTTGGTAGTTGACTGTTAAATGTGTATAGGTATAGTTGAAAGCAAAATTAAATAGGATAAATACTTATATGTGCCAGTAGTGATTTATAATATTTATAATCATATTTAGTTACTTTCAATTTATATTTAATTATTATATCATAGAATTATTAATTTTTCTCTAAAGAATATAATAGAATCCGAATTTACAAGACAAAATTCATTATTTTCAGATTAAGGCAAATCTATTTTGTTTGATTTAATATTTCATAAAACCTTTTATGGAACCATTGGTGCAAAGACTGATTATTTGAATTTCTTTTTTGATTTTTGACCGAGCTCAGATTTGTGAAATACGATCGTTGTAGTTTAGAAACAGCGTGCATTTACATAGTACCTTTGATCATTTGAAAACAGGGATTTTACATAGCGTCCTATATTCAATAAGCGCTCAGGTCAGAACAATGTTCGAAGTATGAATTTACATTAGTGACAATAATAACAATCATAACTATCATAATAATAACATTCGACAATTGACAATAATAATGATAGAAAAAAAATAGCGATAAGAATAATAAAAACAACTTTTACACCGTGTTTACATTACGTCAAAAATACGTTGATTATATTTCTGATATCCAACTAATTTACGAGATATTGTTATTGCAATGTTTCGTCGAAAAACATTGTTGGGAAACTTTTAGGAAATCCCTTGAAATACATATAAATTTAGAATCGTAGACCGAAAGTCTTGTGTAAAGTTTATATAAAGTCGGTCGGTGGTATGAATGTCGTACGGAGAAAACCATTGTAGTGGATCGAAAAGGTCTGATTGATTACGCGCACAACGAATTCTGTCTTAGCGTAGCGTTCTTCTACTATAAATCAGTCGGCGTCGAACCCTAAAGACTCGTAACCGGAGATTACTACTGTCTTCCGTGTACAGACCGACTAAAATTTATCTTGTCACACGCGGATGTATTCACAGTTTGAATTCTGAACACATATAATTGCCAGATAGTGATCTCCGAGTCACGACGGCGTTGGCAGCGATATCGATTAGTGAACTTATAGGAGGAGTAGTTGCCTAAATGTTGATTATACGTTTTTTCGAATGCACTCAGGATGAATCTTACCAAAACCGTAATTGCGTACAATTATGATGTTATAAGGTGACGAATGGATAACTAAAATGTGATATATTGTTTAAATTTATTATTATGACATCATAAAAGGTTTTTAAATGTTCTTGGAATTATTTTATTTTGATGGTTAACCTCGTATTAAAAATGTATTTTCGAGGGACACAAATTATTCACTAATGACTTAAATTAAAAAATAATGATTTATCAACCGTGACTATTCATTAAACTTGTTCATTTTAGTATAGTTTACATCATCGCAAAATATGCATCGAAAAGATTATGGACAAATGTTGATGTTATTTTATTACATTTTTATTTTAAGCTATTTTAATTTACGTTTTACTTAATGATGTTTCTATAAAATGCTCACGGCATTATTTCACAATTAACTTAAAATAAATTTGACCATTTTTAGATTTTATTAGTTGACAAGCACAATAATAAATTGATAATTTTATTATTTTTGTTTTAATGATTTTAATATTTACCGTTTTCTCGTTTAAGTGATTCACTTTGCAATGCAAATCTACATTCGCTCCAATTTGGACTGTTAAGTTGACATAAGGAGTTTCTTCATCGAAAAATGGTACAACTTTTTCTTCTTCTGTTTTTGGTGTACTACTCGTGGTTGGTTCCCATAAAACATGATTGAGTAACGCCTCGAGATTTCCATCGTTTTCAAAGGTAGCTTCTAAAAAAAAGCGGAAATGATCATTTTATTTTTATATCAGGGAATCAATAAGGAACTTATATCTGAACCTTTTTTAAAATACGAAATTATTTTTTAATATTTTACCACAATCTATGTATTATTATTTAATTATAACCAACTAACGTAATGTATTATAATAAATCGTTTACTATATACTAATTTCCCACATTGATGTTAAACATTAATTTCATTTTGAAAAATAAGTATAATTATATGTATAAGTATATAATAAGAACCGGAAAATTGTATTTGTAGTTAATAAAAACATTTATAGCTTTAACGTAAATACATATATTTAAAAAGCTATCTTTATAATAATAAATAAAATATTTTAATTTTATATTTTAATATAATGCTAAGTTTATATAAGAGTTAAAATAATAATTACGTACCACTAAAAAACAAATATAATATTTATTGTTCAATTATAATAAGTGTTATTATGTATTATTTTTTATAAAAACATACTCGATGGTCGATTTATACGTAATTGAATCTCTGTGTGCATCCTTACGATTTAATTTTATGAAAATGATTATTTAACACAAATATTTTATTTTGGTGATGTAATATATTCGAATGTTCAACTTAAACAAAATCGCCTTGAAAATGTATTACTATTCTAAACGATATGTATATATTTATACATAATATATTTGGAAAGATAATAATTAATAAACGCATTATTTAAATATTGTTTTAATAGTATGTAGAATACATTTTATTGTCGATCATAACGTTAATAAAAATTCACTTTCGGGTAATATTTTTTTTTAAATTACGTACATTTTAAAATCCTACATTTTATATCAGGAATTATTAATAATCATTTTGATAAATATTATTTATTTTTTATATACCTAAATTGTTGAAGTTTATACAACCTGCACATCAAAAACAATTACACATTATTTATTAGTTGGAGTTAATCAAATTATTATTTTATAACTTTTTTATTTAAAAATAGATTTAAATCATTGAGTTGGTTCAGAGTTTAGAAATAAGATTCTCGTAAATACTTTTCAGAATAATTATTTATTCAATGATTCTTCATTCGAAATGGAATAATACAACTAGCAACGAGTAATTGCATTTTTAAGTAGTTTCTAGATGTAGACATCTATTTAATATATAATGCACATATTATGAAGATATTAATAGAAATTTAATCAAGTATGAAACTCTTCACATACTGGAATCGACACAAAGTAAGTTTATGTGTGTCAGGTTAAAAAAATATGTTTTATAGAATTATGAAAATCACAAAAACAATATTATTTGAGACGAATTAAATAATTGTTGTAACATAATTTTGATTATAAATTTATCTAAGGTTAATTTTAAAACCTTTTAGAGAATTATAAAAAATAAATAACACGAAACTGGTCAGTATGGACCACTATCTTTTTGAAGAAATAAAATACAATAATAAAAACAATACAAAGAAAAAAATATTGATCAAACAGTATTCTAAATCATTATCCACGAAGGGAGATATGAAACTTTAATTAGATATCGATTCAATAGTAAAAAATACTTATTTTATAACTATTATAAACCATTCACCTATATAGAATAAATATATTTATTCAATATTTAGTAAATTTTCAATATCCATTAGTTATACATTTTTAAAAATTTAACCGAGTTCTAAAAATATAGACAATTTTAAATATTCATTAAATTTAAATATTTGTTTTTGAATGTTTATAAATTTACATTACATATTTCAGGATTAATATATAAAATCAAATATATATATATATATATATTCAATAATGTATACAATTTCTATTTTAAATACTTAAATTTCAATCATATATAAATATTGTTTTAATTTTTATGATTAAACAATTTTGTGTGGATACAATTTAGCATTCAAAATTTGTAATTTATTCACATAGTATTTTCATAAGTAAATGAGTACATATTTGGTATAACATTTGTACTGTTCTTATTTTTTTTCAGATTCATTGAACTAAGCTTGGCTAATCAATTAAAAATGCATTATAAAAGTTTCTTAAGTGAATAATAAAACTATACTTATTTTAGTCAGGAAGTTTATTAGACATAATTAAACAATAATATTGTTTTTATTTTGTTAGAGAACTTATAAATTGATTAAAATTTTAGTGTAACGTTGTCTAGAAATTATCAAACAATTTAATAAAACATTTACAGTTGGTATTATAATTATTCAGAATGCTACTCTGCTAATTGAATTTATATTGTTACATACAGATTCAATGTATGAGATCGTGTATAAAAATACGTGTAAATAAAATAAATAAAACGCATGAAACTTAGTAAGAAAAATTAGAAAATAATGAAATCTAGCATAGAAATTGAACTTTTTTTTTGCCGTTTGACTAATAACAGAAAAGGCTCTTCTGTTAGTATTGTTTATTTATGTATGATTTATAAGATATACAATATGCGCAAAGCAATATACCACATTTGTCAATTACAGCGTACTGCATTACCTTAAAAACTATAATAAACATAAATTATATAATTAACATAATCAAATAATTGTAGTTTGGCAGTCGCACTCGTCGGTCTGTGTTCACGTTCTAGTGCTTGTTCGGGGAGGGCTCAGATGAGGTTGCTACCCCTAGTTTGGCTCTTACTTAACCTAAGTTATCCTCTCATCATATTTTTTTACCACTAAAATATATCCTTAACCATTTGTATTTTTTATTTAATTTATTTAATTTAATTTTTTATTTATTTTGTATTTCATGCGTAAATAACATTTTAGATATGAATAGCTTCTAATTCATCACTGAATATTTCTGAATTATTATTTTATTATTTCTGAACGATCTCGATTGTACATTCTTATTTGTAAAAATAACATTATATACGATTTACATTTTTAACGAAACATTCTCAATAGTATTATTGAAATGTTTTTAAATAAACTAACATTCGTCGTTTAAAGATAAGGAAAGCTTAAATGATATGTGCAATTATAAATACATATATGAATAATTCTATCTCATAAATTATACTTATAATAAAACTGATTAGATTTATTGATTATCCTTTATTTGTTTTATCAATAAAATTAAAACTATGATAAATACATTTTTGTTGTTAATTAATAAATTTGTTGATTATAACAATTTATGGATGTACAATAATAATATTGAAATACAAGGAAGTTGAAATACAAAATTTTAAAAATTAGGTAATATAAAGCATTGATGTGTAAGAAAATAAAAATAAAAATACTCACTTAAACAAAATACAGCTGAAACGAATACTTCAATCCCGATTTAATTTAATTTCTAAAATTTATCGAAAAAGTACATTTGCTTCAAAATTTTAGTCACAATTGTCACAACTTTTTAACTAAAGAAGATAACAGATATATATGTATATATATATATATATATATATATGTGTACTTTTTAAGTTTATCCGTTTTTTCTGTTGAGTTAGTTAAGAAAGTATTGCAGTATGAGTTTAGATGGTATATAAGGGTATAGTAATAATGTGTATAAGTTGTAGTTATTTTTTGTATTGTGAAAAGTTTTATTTTTTATTTTATCTAACCGTAGGCAATTTAGGATACTAAAAATAAAAAGGATTTTTTTAACTTTGAACTTTGAAGATATGTGTGTTAAAAATACCCTGATCATAATATATTCAATTTGATAAATTTATTGATTTAAAAACTAAAACAGTTTAAAACATGGATATTTGTTTTGAAATTATTTATTAAATTTTCAGAAACAATTGAACTTCATAATCAATATCACGTCAGTTGCTTCAAATATATAATTAAGTCATGCATATAATTGCAATACTGCTTTAAAAACTGAATACCAGGAAATGTTTTTGTGATAGCTAAAAACTAAAATACCATAACAGCTCGATGATTCAACTTCTTAAACCCTCCACCAATTGTGTCAAGGATATAATCATTCCGAACACTTATTTTAAAAACGATAGCCTTCATTTCGAGGATATAAAGTATAGTTCCTTCCATCTTGAGATATTCTCATTCATAGCACTTATATGTTTTCCTAGATTTTAAACCATGTTTATATGTATCTTTTTTCTTGTTTGTCTTCATGCACGGTTGGTCTTACATACAAAGTACACCCTATGTCAAATCATAACATCAAAAGTCAAAATACATGAAAAATGTAATTTTTTTCCATAGGCTATATGATTTGGAAATTTAGCACTTTCTGTACAATTCATATTTGGCAACGATGATTAATTTAATTCTAAGGTTTCAATATGTTCGATAATATCCAAAAATGTTATCCGCAATGCGGTTTGCGTAGTATAATTGTTCAATATTATTAATTATGTGTAATAACTAAAAGATTTTTTTAAAAAAAAAGAAAAAAAAGGCTGCTAATCATAAATACTTTTTTTTTTAAATTAATGAAAATTTTTTTTTACAATTAAGTCTTGTTTATGCTTATTAAATTTACATCGATTTGTATATTTCTTATTAAATTCGTTATGATATTTAAGAATGATTTCTAAGTAAAATAACCATTGACTTATGGTAAAAATGTATAGTTCTAAGAAATACTATTTTTAAGTTTTTTATTTTATTTTTTTCATGCAAATTTATCTCTGAATATTTGAATAAAATTGTTTTTAATTTCGACTAGTATACACTATTGCGAGATGGGAGTCGATGAATTAAAGACAATTGTATAAGTTGGCTAATACGTTCAAATAGCTTTATTCGATTTTCTAAATTGCTAATCATCGGTTATTATATTTTCTTCGGTAAAATTAATTTGAATTTTTTATTGCTCGTCATAAAATGACGAGAATTATAAAAATATTATTTATCTGATTCATCTTATTTAAATCAATTCGTTAATGAAAAATTATTTTCCCATCAAAATTAAATTATTTTTAAAATACTTACAACAAAGTTAGCTTAACAAATGCCATTTGAATACCTTATTTTGTGTCTGATTTTCTTTTTTTTTTCAAAAGTATTTCCATTACAACACTAACTAATTAAATAGTTATGTATTATAAGCTTTATTATATAGCTTTTATTTTGAAAATATAAAAATTATTATTTAAAAGTATTTTTCATAATCTCGCCTCTTTAAGAGCAAATCTTAAGTCTCAAAGGGTATTGTAGCAATAGCTGAATTCACATACATTAATGTTACTGTACTCCATTTGTATTATAAAACATAATGGTTTGTACATTGGTAATAAATTAGTTGTTGATACGTTAATACTAATTAGTTGTGTAGCACAGAAGTGAAAAATAAACAATTTCAAATTGTTTTTTATTGAAAAAATATAACTGGTTATAATTGTAAAAATCAAAATTAATTGAGATCAAAGAATAAATAATAAAATTACTTTATAACGGATATCGTTTAAATTTTAAATTTAATAAAAGAAAGATGAAACTCTTAGGTAGGTTGAGGTACAGAAATGGATGAAGTTTTGTTGTTTTTATTTTTTTTAATTTTTAACAGGTTTATATTATATAGAACAATGTAGGAAATTTTCATCAAATTAGTGTACCTAAGCGTACCCTAGTGTACCAAATAAACATTATTTTCTATTAGAAACCTCTCATTATTGTAATGATCTGAGCAATATTTCTGGTTGAAATCGTGTATATAGATACAAATAAAAATACATGCACACATCATGGTTGAATTAATACGTTTCTTGTATCACTTAATGTTTAGAAAAAAATATAAGCATGTCTTCTAATTATACAATTAATAGTATTACAAATTTTATAATATAAGTACATGTAAAAAAGTTTGAGACATCTTAAAAATCATTATGATAATTTTACTAGTTATAAATCGAAACCTATTTATATTTGGAAAATTCTACTAAGATAACTCTTAAAAATGTTGAATATTATCAAAACTGATCATAATTTAATTATTTTTGAATTAATGTTAACGGTCTTTTATTACTTTCTATAAAGAAAAAGAAAATAATCAAAATCGATCTCTCTCAAAACTAAAAAGTAATGAATTTTCTTATTTATTGCCATGATTTTATTACTAGTTGTTATATACATTTCAAAAGTTTTTTTGATGTAGTTATTCATAAAATCAACTAGATATCACTTATAATCGATTGTTATGTAAATTAAAAATTGTTGAAGCTCTGTATAGACAAAACTATAAATATAAATGTATTTGTGATGGAAAGACAATTTAATAAATAAAAATAAAATATATTTTCCACTTCGTTGTGAAATTCAACTATCAAAGTACTGGAAATGAAAATCGAAAAATAATTAGACAGACAAATATGAATAATACACTTAGTTTTACATGATCCCTTAGTTAAACTTTGAGGAAAACATCGACATAATGTTCTATATTATTATCGATATGTGTATTTCGTACGCATATAATACATACATATTAACACAATAATTGATACATATTCATAAAAACTTCTATAAGCATACATAACTAAAACTATAAATGAAAAATTTAAACAAGCTTAACTAACGTATGAAAAATGTTTGTACAACTATTTTTATTTCTTACAGAAATCAAATTTATACTACACCATACACATAAATTATATTATGTAAAAAACGATAAAAATAATTTTGAATGTGTATATATGTAATTATATTATAAAGATAAGCTGATTTATAGTAACGATTTAAAAAAAAATTACTCAGAAAAAATCATCGATTTTTAGAAGTCGTTATATTTCAATACACAAATATATATGTGAGTGTGTGTGTGTGTGTGTGATAACGATTTAGTCGTATGCAAATTACCCTGACAAAAGTGACACAAAGGGTACTGAGTAGATTAACTGGTGATGATAGTTTGTGTCACGGAAGAGTGTCTCCTACAAAGATAGCAGTCACATAAAATGTTATGTATAGAGCAGATAACAGTTACTTGAATAATTCAAAATTCGATTTTCCAATGTAATTATCATCACCTATCGACATAGATGTGCGCAATCTGTATTTTAAGAGGTATCTACAATACTTTTTGGGTCCTATCTTAACAAAACATGTAAGTATATTTAATAAATTATATTATATAACTGAATATATTCTTGTTGAATTTTGTATGTTTTTCTTAGATAACTTCAATTCATTGGCGTAATTTCGCAAACATTCTGGGGGTACAAAACTAATCAGGAAAGTTACGAACTTTCAACAAATTGTCAAAATCCTTAACTCTGTAAATTTATTTACCATTTATAACTTAATTCCAGTTCCTTGATCAATATTGTATACAGTATATACAAATTAGTAGCTATTATCATTAATATGAACTTATAATTTTTTTTTTTACTCTCATTCGTTTATTACATCATTATCGTAAATTCAAAACAACAATCATATTTCTATTAAGATAAAATATGTTATATAAATATTTATATTTGTATAATATTGGTTATATTTTTTTGGATTTAAACCGCTTCATTATAAACCCTCGACCTACCATTGCACTATCTATACATTAAAAATATTGAAAATTTAGGGGGATGCAAGTTTACAGTATTGCACACCTTCAAAAAAACCAGGGGGTGCAAGTACACCCCTTTGCACCCTCGAAATTACGCCTATGCTTCAACTATTTATAATTTGTATATCTGTAGTCAAGTTTATCTGTTAAACTAATAAGTTTTTGTACAACAATTTAGAAAATGAAGTTATAGTTTTTCTATTACAAACAATTAATTATTTCTACCAAATATTTTAGAATAAACTACATTTAATTTTAACAATAACAGTTGATATTCGCAAGGACGTAGACAAAGGGGGTCAATGGGGTCCGGACACCCCCCCCCCCTTGAAATAAAGTTCTGGCTATGTCTCTGAATATACGAACCCCTTTATCTTACACATAAATTGTAGGGTCCCATTTACAATATTTCGATTTGTGTCCGGGTATACGCAAACACCTCCCATACACACCCTTATATCCATCCATTGAAAATTAAATGTACGTTTTTTTAATGTTGGTATAGCCATAAGAATAGTGGTGTACGCATTTTTTTTATTGTAATATTATATTAGGTAATCTACAGAAATATAAACATATAAACGAGCAAGACTATTTTTAAAATTTAATACAACGTGGTTAAAAGCTAGTACCTACGTTGCTATCCAACATACTCGTCTACAATATGATTTAACTAGTTTGTAAGCTCATTAAAATTTTGAACATGATTCATATTTAACCCTTTTTATATAGTACTATGTGTTAAGTAACAGTACAAATTCATTAAAATAATCTTTTGGTATTGTAAGATTACAATAAATTAATGGAAAAATTGAAAGATTTTCGCTTTGAAAAGTTAAGCAATCATTACAAATTCTATTTGTTACAGCATTAATAGTTTAATGAAAATAGTAACTTTTGAATACCGTGACATTATTGTTCCCTACCGTAATTTATTGAATTTTAATGGTTTTCATTTTATAGAGATTATTTTAAAATTAGTTTTTTCGTAGAGATAGATTTGAAATTAATTATTCGACATTAAAATATAATTCCTGTTCTGTCAAAAAACTTTTTATTTTTGAAATGCCATATTATAAATTTATAAAAATACAATACGTTTTCAATTTCCTTTTCAAAAGAATCAACTTAGCTTCATATAAATATACAAATAACAGGTAAACGTGAATAATATCAGTTTTGCGAAAAAAAAATTTAAAAATGTATGTTTATCACAACTTACAACACTTAAACGAAAATCCTTATTATAAACGATTCCGCGCCAAACTGCAAGGTAATCCCAACCAACTGATTGACGAGTAGGCATCACTCACATTTTCCGATAATCCAATCAGATGCCTAAAAAGGAACTGGTGCCTTGACTTGATCACTTAAGACTAAATATTTAATTATATTAAAAGATATCACAAACGTATGGTTCCTCCTATGGTTCTAACTAGTAATTTTATATTTATAAATACCTTTAAAATCAAATTTGTCATCGTTTTACAAATTTTATTTGCATACAAGGTTTTTATTTTTAAAATATCAATGGAATATTGTTCTAAATTAAAATAATCTATCTTTGTTTACATAATTTTTCATAAGTATTATGAATACATACGATGCATTGTATTATCTATATATATATAAAAATGGAGACAAAAAATTCGAAATTGCATCAGTTGAGAACGGCTGGGCCGATTATCTTGATTTTTTTTTAAAATGATAGAGAATGTCATGGAGCGGGTTTATAGAGTTTATATATGGACCTAACTACACCCACGGGAGGTGGTCAAACAGGAATTTTTAGATTTACTATAGAAATTTTTGTTTTTGTTTATAAATGGTTGGTATGGGGGTTATAAAATTTGAGAATAATATTTATTTATTAGTGATTAATATAATGAATTACCCGACGTTGCAACGTAACCAAAAAAAAAAACATAAATAAGTACTTTGAATATTTTCTATTTGTTTGTGCCATTAAAAATGCCAAGAAGACGCCAGAACGCCAATTTTTGTCGTAAAACAAATGCAGCTACAAACATGAGAAATAGAAGAGCGCAAATAACAGACAATGCCAATCCGATAGTGCGAATGATTCGTAGTTGACTTACGCAGAGCAAATGACCAACTACGCCAACAGGTACATCGAACATTTATATTTTTAAATGAATTGTTGGTTCTTAATACGAGTACTTAGTCTAGATGGACAAGTTATTGATATTTTCACTCAGTTATATTAAGTAAAACACAATATTTTTAAAAAGTTAAAATTTTAGTCAATTAATATTGTTAGTAACTCATTTAAGTAAAGAGTTAACTTAATCTATAATATGAATACCACGAATAGTTTAATCGATAAGTACCTTCAACATTTAAAATTATTTACATATCTCATGATTATATTTTTAACTCTATACCATTAATGAAAAATTGAATAATATTAAAATATATTATAAATATTATTCATGAATTCTGAATAAATCAAGGAAATCGTCTATATGGATGTTAATATAACGTTTGGTTTTATTCGTAAGATAGAATTTTTATAAATTATCTAGTATAATGCTCTCGATGCCCAAGTACCCGTGTACCTTGGTTTTATGAGCATTACCCGATTTACGACATTTCGGGTAACCATTGAAGATTGTATACTCGTTATTTACTTAGCCAACAGGTTACAGTTATCTAAACAATTTGTACACTAGATGATGAACGGCTACCTGACAACAATAAAATATTGTCGCACATGCTGTATTTTATCTAATTAATTGTATGGTTGTGATTGCTTATTATACCTATAAAATAGCTATACATATAAAAGGTAACGACTATAGGAACTACATCTTTTAGTAATAGTATACATGGTTTAAACATTATACTTGAATATACTAATTATTAAATTATAATATCCTTAACAGTAACCATTCAAAATACTAAACATTTTAATTTTAAACCATAATTTAATGAGGGAATATTTCTTATTTTTGTAGTTGTTTAACTATACTAGAATACTAATTACTTCCTTGCGGCTAAATCTTTGCTTGATCATTTACGTGTATCAAAAACCATCGGGTACCCAAAAATTTTGGGTAGTGGATACCCACTTCCAAATACCCGAAAACGTCCGTAATCTGTGAAATCGGGTATTATTTGGATATACTGTATATACGGGTACTAGATTCTAATACTAATCGATAAGTTTTTTTAAATTAAATAGTTTTGAAATGTATTTTATCTTTTCTAAAATTTCTAAAATAATAATTTTCAAAACTATCCAAAAAATGTCCAACTTTTAAGAAAACAATTTACATATAAAATACATTAATAAAAAAAAATATTGACATTTTTAAATTACTTATAAACTTTGTTTCAAATATTAAATTTTATAAAATTTAGAATGTTTTAAATTGTTGACTTACAAATTCACTAAGAGAAACTAAAAAAAATAACATATGCTAAACGGTAAAATTAGAACACTCCTCGCTTCACACGAAATCTAAAATTAAATTGCTATAGTAAATGTATTCTAAAAAATTTAACAAGCACTGAGTATTAAACGATCATTAAATCAAAATGTAAATGTTACTGAAAGATCGTGTGGTTTGTGTCTTAGCTTAACATGTTAGTCCTGATCAACAATGAAGTTAACAAAGTAATTATTTCAAAACATGGTTGACGAATAATTGTACAAATTCGAGTACTCGTCTAATTATAATATAATTTTACAATTAAATCTATTTTGCAATTATTTTGGTAGTACAAAGAAATATAGTTTCCTAGAAAACTAAAATAATGTACAAGACATAATTATTAGAGTTATGTTCATTAAGATTATTTTTAGCATAGAGCGTACATAGAACTATAATTGAAATAAAAAATACATAAAACGATGAAAATTAATTATGTGGATAATTATTTGTATTGGAAACCATAATATACAAACAATTTTTTTTGATACATTCAATAAACTATAGCATTTATTTCGTAAAAAATTACGATATAATATTTATTATTAGTTATTAATATAATAATAATATACGTTTATGTATAAATTTAATATTAAATAACTTTTTTTTTAACTCATAAAATTAATATTAAATTTAAAGTTAAATTTTTTGTTAGAAAATTAATCATAATTAATAAAAATCTAGTAAATTTATTAAAACTTAAGTCAAGTTCCTAGACATAATAATAAACTTGATCTTGAAATATCAAACATTTTTTCTTTATTTCATCATAGGTGCGCTTCATTATCAGTTACATGGATCATGAAATTAATTTTATACAAAATGTCATGATATTGTTATTATGAACCAAATAGAAATTGAATTTTTTAATTTTTTTTATTTATATTTATTAAAAAACACCGTCATTTAATAGCGAACCTGGAATTTTAAACTAGTTTATACCATTGTAACATGTTTAATAGTGAAAGGTTACTAAATTATAAGGTATCCTGTAATATAATTAATAATAATTATTATTATTAATAATACAGGTGAAGTGTCGTTTATAAGAGAGACCCTATTTGTTTTTGATTGAAGTGGTTAGAATATTGTTTCTTATCATTATGATACTGATTTTTAATTCGTAAATGCATACATTTATAAGAATTAGGTTATTGAAATCTGATAAGAAATCTCCTTGGTTTAAATCATTCTTAATAAAATAACACAAATCTTACTCCATATATTTTTATAGTTTTAACTTTTTGAATTTTTTTGCAAACGCAATATATTTAGTCCATATTTTTATCAGTAGAACATAATTCCATTCTGATCATCTAGTGCAATAAGATAAATTTATACATATGAATTCAATAACGTACAAGATATTTTTAATAAAAAAACAAAAAATTGAAATACTAAATGGTTAATATTAATAAATTAATATTGGAAAAAACAAATAGCTCATATTAAATAAAAACGTAATATAAAAATGTGTTCGTTTATTTTTATATATTATATAAAAATAAATTAATACATTTTTAACCTGGTATATTACTATATTTATAAAATATAATCGATTTCGAACCAAAAAAACATTTTCAGGTATTTAAAATGTTAATGAAATCATAATTTTATTGACTTTTTATAAATTATTTAAAATACTTTAGTTTCAATTTTTCAAATGGGAATAATTTTTTTTTTAATGATCGATTCAGACTGAAAATATTGACGGTAAAAATAAGGAATATTATTGGAAAAAATTATTAACAAAAAACGGTTTAAATATTTTATTAATAACTTTCCATCCATCATTTTTTTTTTTTATTTATTTATTTATTTTTTTTTTTTTTTTCATATCAATGTCAAATAACATTTTTTCACAATATTTGTTGTATTAAGTTTTAAATGAAAATTATGTATCCAATTTAAATCTATTTAGGAGTATACTTTTAAGGTTGTTTAATAATACATTCCCTAATAAACATCGACCAAAGTGATTGGTCGTATTTCGTACTTTGCACAAGTTATAATGTTAAATATTATCTTAATTGTTTTGACTAACACTAAACTGTAACTTATTATTATAATATAACAATAATCTAACAAATTAAATATTACCAAGTCCCATTGCGTTTTGGTGACGTAGTTATTTTCTTCTCTTCACTTTATGGAGCATGACAATTTATGCGTCCCTTGATGTTAGTGTGCCATTCGTTAGAATTTGACATGGTAAAATATACATATATTTGTGTAGAGAAATGATAAAAAATAATAAATACCGATGACAAGTTATTACGGATAGTATCAAAATTATTCCTTGGCCTTGGTCGTAAGTTTAAGTTTTTCGTGTATAAATAATCCAGGGTGATAAATTAACGCGATAAAGTAATTTTTATTTTAAGTTATGTAAGTTTAATAATAAATTATTCCCCAACAAGTGTCAACATTTGATGGGATAAATTATATTTTCAGTTTAAATGTTTGTGTATTTCATTACAGAGTTTATTATTTTAGGTATTATATTTAATAATAATAATAATAATAATAACCATAATAAAAAAAAACCATTTTATTGTATTAAATATAAATATTCTTTGAAAGAGGGCGAGAGGGAGAAAGATATTACTTGAAAAGATAGAACAAAATTTTTGAGTTTCATGTTTGAAGCACGACTGTAAATCGGGGTAGTTGACAAATTATAGTTATTTTCTAGTTAATATATTTAAAACAAAATGCGACTAAATTAAACATTTTACTGACGATTGTACCATATCGCGTGTTTTTTACCAATCTCTGGGGGGTTAGCTGTGGAAAGATAATAATACGAAACGGAATTTTCGTTTTTGTCGTACAAATTGTATCCGTTTGTTTCTGATTAATTTATGATTTGAACGCAACCTGGGCTTCGTGTTGATGCTATAATACGTTTATAAACAGTATATAGGTTAGAATATTATAAAACATATCACGTACCATTCCCAGTAGTTCTATGAAAACGGTGTGATCAATACTTCCAAAACAAATGTTTTAAAAATCCGAAAATCGTTTCATCGTATTTTTTAAATTTTATAATTGTCATTGTAGAATAATAACTTTACATTAATGTTAGTTTAACTATTTCAACTATGCTTTATATTGAGTTGCTAAAAATTTCCAAAGTGTAATAATAAAATAGTTCTTAAAACGATAAAAAATGTACTTCATATTTATATTTGGTGAGGTCACACTAATCATAATATTTTTTAAAATTATTTCATATACGGATTAATTATTAGACATTTATGGTGTATACCGTTTTGTATTTTATTACTTGTGATACAAACTTTCACACTAACTTTTAACGTGAATATATAAATTTTTCTCTTCATATTACAGCATGTTACAGCTTTACAGCATTAGTAGTTGGAAACAAATGTATTTAATATTAAATTAAACGAACCGTAATACAATTTTTTTTTTTTTTTTGATGAAATCATCTTTTATATCGCCTCATATAACAGATACACACATACACACACACACACACACACACACACACACACACACATACATATATGTCAAGTTTTAAAATATATATATATATATATTCGATAACAACAAATAATTCCTTGATAACAACCCATAATCTCCATAATTAATATGTATACTTTCAAAACATAAGTTGAGAACGTATATGATGAAAGTACGAATTGAATCTGCTTACATAAAATCTGTATTATACCAAAGAGGTTAAAAAACCCATTTTACTATAGTTTTATAATGAATGATAAACAAAATTTACATAAATAATAGTTATTTTAAAAAGAAAAAAAAATTAACATTGGTTAACCGAATGCTGTCACCCTTAATAATATTTCTATTTATATCAATGATTAAAAAATTAAAATTACATTTATGAAGGTAATCAATAAGAGTGTAGGCTAATATATAATTTACTATATTTTCAGTAACAGACGATACATCCCTACAATGAAACTAAATTTTCTGGATATTTATTACATATTTATTTCACAATCGATCGTTTTAATTTAGACCAAATATTGAATGTAATTATAATGGAACAAAGAATTAATTTCTAAAAAACGAATTAGTAACAAAAATATGTATGAAGGCTTACAAGTCTGTTGTTTTTTTTTTTTTTTATCAGGGAAATGATATTGGAAACATTGATTTTAAAAAAATAAACTAATACATCACATTTTTTTATATTTTAAATCACTAGTAAGAATAGGTTCTAAAATATATTAAAACTGTAATATCCACTTAATTCTTCGTATATAACCAATTTTTGTTGTTGTTGTAATTATCGTTAATATAAAGAATGGGTTAAGTAGTTTTTCAAGACAATGTCTCCAAGACTGCGTGGCGGATTCTATGCATAAAGATAATATTTTAACCATTATCATTATTATTATTCGGTTGGTCGATGTGGGTGACGTATTTTTGGATAGACGAGGTGACGATATTTTTTGATAAATGACGTAATGCCCTTAATGAGACTGCGACGTTGGAGGCAACTAACGACATTTGGCAAGATTTTCGATCTTTTGTGTACAACGATTATACCCCGAATTTCATTGTTCGACCACGCTTTTCATTTTACGAGCAGATTCAATGGACGTCAAAAATGATGGTGACACAATGCCTAAACTTTGTTTCCAAACATTTTTAGGGATTTAACTGAAGTTGTAGACTATGCTTGAAATGTTTACATCCTTGTAAAAACACCTGCGTCACAAATGAACACACAAATGTAACTGGAAGAAGTTTGTTTCACGAAATAGTTTTAAATTAATTTATTCCTTGAATTTAACTTTGATATTGACAATTATACTTTGATACCAGTATCACAAAATTCCTAGTATTATATTAAAATTAAAAACTACATTTTGTGAATAATATTATTATGTATGAAATCCAATGGAAACAGTTTATGTTTGTGTAAAACCGATTTATGTTGATCTCTTGAGTTTGGTGCATTATTTTTAAAACGCATTTGCTGATGACAGTTGAATATAGTTATTTATATTACCTGATTTAATACTACACCAATGAATGTAATTAGTGATAGTATACAATTTATTTTTTTGATATTATGAGTGACAAATTAATTAGGTACATTTATAAAATATTTAATTAAATTATTATTGTTTATCTGTATACGAATAGGCAATTTTATTTTGTTTTTGACATTTCAAAATACATTTATAAGAATATTTATGAGTTATTAAGTTATATTATTAGTATACATCCTAATTTAAGTAAAAAAAAAAAAAAATTAAATTAATTTTAATATCATAAATACATCATTAATGTAAATTAGAATTTATTTAAACGATAATACAGATTTACTGTTTATTATAATACAGTAATTAATGATGCACAATAAAAATATTATTTTAACTGTTTCTAAGTTATATATATTTCTAACAATACTAATTTCTAAATGATGAAATAAATACTTACTTAACACATATTTGCTAAATAAAAAGTAAATTATATTGTTATTTGTTATGTATCATAGTACTCGTAATAAAAATATTGAAATTTTAGCAGTTGTTCTTAATAATAATATAAATTCAAATCGTGACCAACAATATCTAATAACAATTACTCAAATAAATTTTCAAAAAAAAATGTATTTACTGTAATTAAAAAACCACAAATATTGTATTCAAAATTGTATTGTTTTCTATATTATTAAAGTTTGCACTTTTAACTTTTACTGTTTATATATTTTATTTCATAAAATATTTTCTAATTTACGTTTTATTAAGAAAAATATAAAATATATACATAAGGTTGGTAGTTATTTTTATTGTATAACGTTAGGAACAACAATATGAATTATTTAATTATTTTTCATATTAAATGTTGTACGACCATCGTTTTGTATATAAAATAAAAAAAAAGTTCCTCTCTTCGAAAATCACCCATGATCTAACTTTTGAAATTCATCAATTTTTCTTAGAATTTATTTAAAAATAAATATGTATTATGTACTAAGTATGAAAAAAATATTATCATTTATAAAATGTAATAATCTTTATATTATGTAAATATTAAATCATGTATAGCAAGTACTTGAAAAGGTTTGAAAGAAAAATTTAATTTACGTTTTTTTTTTTTTTTTAAAAAAAAAACTTTAAAGTATCAACTATCGTAGAATAAATTTAGTACAGTTATAATATTCATTACTAACAGTTTATCTTTTAATTTTATCTTCTATGCGCTGCATATATCAATATTACATAAGAAATATGGATATTTTATTATTTTATGTTTATAAGAAACTGTTAATGGTAATATTATATATTTTTCATGTTCATCATTAGTTTTTAACATTTTAACCTTTTGTTGTATTGCTATATAACTAAACATATACATATTACATTTATATTATTATGATTAACGTCAATAACCCAAGTAGTGCTTTAATTTTGGTTACAGAATTTGTAATCATAAATAGGAAATGACAAAATATATTATAAAATATTTAAATATATTTGAATGTTACCCAAAAAATTATTTAAAACAGGGCTTGCAAACGTTATAATAACGTTATAATTATAACGTTATATTTGACAAAAAAACGATTGAAATTTGTAAAGGTAATTATAACGGAAAACGATAAACATAAATAAACAAATAACACAAAAAAAAACGTAACGTTTAACAAAATATATGATATATCATTAAACAAAACATAACGCTGAACGGTATATATTGTATTCCATTCAACGAAATTATTAATTTTTAATTATTTAACAATAGTTATTAATTATGATACTGGTTTCGTGGAAATATTTAGCCTACATGATCTATTTTTATTTAATCCAAGAATTAAATAAAATAAATACAACATTTATATTGTCAGTTTTGAGAAGTTCAATTTCAATTGATATATTAGAAGACATATTAATTATTAAAGGAAACAATCAATAACATATAAAATGTATAATTTATTTTGTTTTTAAGTGTATTCATGAATATATATTGATATTAGACATAGGTATTTATTTTGTTATTTGTGAATGTAGTATGTACTATTTAAAATGGTAATATGGTAATAGGTATAATTAAGATGGTATGAATTATACTATGATGAATAACAATAAACGCAAACGTTGAATAACGTTTTAATTCTAAAAACGATAAACGTAAAAGTTGAATAACGATAAACTCAAAATTTGTATAACGTTTTAATTGTAAATAACGTAAAACAAAATTTTTTTTCAAATGCAAGCCCTGATTTAAAATCATATTAAACTATATAATATCAAGATTTGATCGATTTAAATAAAAGATATTTTGAATTTTTTTATTATAATATTTGATAATTTAAAATATTACATAAAATAACATAAGTTTTCAAAAATATACACAACTTTTTTATTTATATACTGGTTTCGTATTATTAATATATAATGTTGACGTCTAATCACTTTAAAATTAAAAATATATTATTTTAAAAAATAATATTTCTCAAAAATAATTATGATCTATAAGTGTCATGCAACAAAATGTTTAATAGATAATTCCATTGTAATGATTACAAATGTAACAGATAAAAAATTTGCATTTATATGTTTTATGACTGTATTGGTAAGTTTATTTATCATTTAACCTAACCTATTAGCAATAATTGCTAAATAAGCAATTATTGTAAGTCTTACAATGAATATGTTATATTAATAATTTGGCAGACTGAAAAATTAACAATCCACAATAATATTAACAGTCAAATTACGCAAAAAAGTTATAAAATGTCATATGGGATATAATATAAAATATGACGAATACAAAAATAAAATAAACTGTAAAAATACTTATTTAATAACTATTTTTATCAACCAACTATTGTGATAATATTTATCTAAATAAAAAATAAAAAAAAATAAATATCGAAGTATAAATATACTATTATAATCAAAGTATATTTTCGAAGACTTAAAGTGTTAAGCTTTTTATTAATAATCATTTTACTTTTTGATGGGATCTTTTCTGATATTTGCTATACCAGTAGTTGGATTTAGAACACAATTTGTAAAGGTCATGTATTGTTTACGATTTCATGTCTTGAAATTTTATTTTAAGTTACATTAATTTTAAATAATATAATTAAAGAATCACTGTTTATGGACTTTTAGATGTTAAACAAAAATCACTTAAATCAATTTATTCTTATTTATTAAAATTCTTATTTATTATTATTATTTATTAAATTGATAATTATTAATTATCAATTTATATTTAATTTAATTAATCAATATATTCTTTAATTCTGAAAAACCTTCGCTATTTGAAGATAGTTAAAATATACATGCATTGAAGAGTCATAATTAGAGCAAAAGACTTCATGCCTTTGAAAACCTTAAACTATGCATGCAGTTATTTCCTAAAAAATTAATTTATATACTATAACAGTATTCATTTAAAAAAAAAACGTGTTTAATTAACTGATAGTAAGAAATAATAAATTTTTCTTCGATTTTTATAATTTTAGATTCTGAACGGAGTGAAGAATGTATTGATTTTACAATGATGTGTGTTTTTTTTTTTTTTTTTTTTTTTTTTTTTTTTTTTTTTGTGTCTGTCGACACGTTTTGGGGCAGTAAAAATGCTTCGATTGCCTTATGTAGCAACTTTTCTGAAAGGAAAGTGAATCTATTTGGTACTTTGGGGGGTCAAAAGTTAAAAATTTCCAATATTTTTTAAATGCGACGGGAAAAACCATAAAAAAATTTGGGAAAAACGGGAGTTTTTACGCAAAACCAGTTTTTGACATAATCAAATTTTTTATTTTGCTATAACTCAAAAACTAATCGATGTAAATACTTGAAATTTTCACCAAATGTTTAGATTAGCGTTCTCTATACACCATTAAATTTTCAAAGTATTTTGACTTTTATGAAGCTATTTATAGACAATTGAAATTTTCAATATTTTTAAGTATTTTTTTTTTAAATAACGATAAAATTTTTTTGGCTGCCTAGAAAATCTTGAAAATTTAATACAAGGTTTCTTATAAGTTGTTCCTTAACTGATAAAAAAAAATCTAAAATCGTAAGTCACAATTTTTTTTTATAAGTGCTCAAAGTTCCAATTTATACGAAATATGTAAAAATCACGATAATTTGCAAGTTATTTTGTAGATAAAAATTCATAAAATTTTTTCTGTTCATACTTAAGGTTCAAAATTTTAACACGAGGTTATGTATAAGCTACTCTTCAAAAATCTTTAAAAAAATTTCTACCGGAATTAGAGGAAAAAATTTTATGACTGTTTGAAATTTAAATATTTACGAAATTGCATAAAATAGCGATTTATTCTCAAACGATTTTAAATATTTTTTATAATTCAAAAAGTATAAGTCGCAGATTTTTGAAATTTCTACCAGCTGTTAAGATTGGTATTTCCTTTATGTCATATTTTTTTCAAAATATTATATTGATTTTTAAGCCACTTATAGGCATTTAAAATATTCGATTTTTTTACATTTTTTTTTTATAATCGGTGATAAAAAAAATTTGGCTCGTACAAAATACTTGAAAATTTAATAGAAGATTCCACAGAAGTAGTTCTTAAAGTCATTCAAAAATTATTAAAATCCATAGGCACAATTTTTTTTTATAAGCGTTTGAACAGCGAATATTGACAAAAAATTACATGTAAAATATAATATACTGTATAATATTCTAGACTGACAAAGATATCGGTTTTTTTTAAAATGCTCTAACTCAAAAATGAAAAACCGCAACAACTTGAAATTTTCACCAAATCTTTATATTGACGTTCTCTATACATGGTTAAGATTTCAAAGTATTTTGACATATTTTGACTTATTTATAGACAATTTATATTTTCGATTTTTGTTAAATTTTTGTTTTTAAACATCTATAAAATTTAATTGATTGAGCGAAAACTCTTGAAAATTTTATACTAGGTTTATAATAAGTTAAACTTATCGTAACGTAAAAATATCGGTGATCGGTTAACTCAATTTTTTTTTATAAGCCCTTAATTCTCAAATTTGTATAAAATGTGTAAAAATCACGATAATTTGCATGTTATTTTGTAGATAAAAATTCATAAAATTTTTTTTGTTCATACTTAAGGTTCAAAATTTTAACACTAGGTTATCTATGAGCTACTCTTCAAAAATCTTTAAAAAAATTTCTACCGTACTAAGAAGAAAAAATTGTACGACTGTTTGAAATTTAAATATTTAAGAAATTGCATAAAATAGCGATTTATTCTCAGACGATTTTAAATATTTGTTATAATTCAAAAAGTATAAGTCGCAGATTTTTGAAATTTCTACCAGCTGTTAAGATTGGTATTTCTTTTATGCAATATTTTTTTCAAAATATTATATTGATTTTTAAGCCACTTATAGTCATTTAAAATATTCGATTTTTTTACATTTTATTTTTATAATTGGTGATAAAAAAAATTTGGCTTCTACAAAATACTTGAAAATTTAATCGAAGATTCCACAGAAGTAGTTCTTAATGTCATTCAAAAATTATTAAAATCCATAGGCACAATTTTTTTTTATAAGCGTTTGAACATCGAATATTGACATAAAATTACATGTAAAATATAATATAATGTAGAATGTTCTAGACTGACAAATGATATCGGTTTTTTTAAAATGCCCTAACTCAAAAACGAAAAACCGCAACAACTTGAAATTATCATTAAATCTTTATATTGACGTTTTCTATACATGGTTAAAATTTCATAGTATTTTGACATATTTTGACTTATTTATAGACAATTTAAATTTTCGGTTTTTCTAAATTTTTCGTTTAAAAATAAAATATACTTATATAATATTTATAAATAACATTGTATTATATTCTAGACTAACAAATGAACTCCGTTCAGAATCGTTATTCGTATACAATGATATCTATCATTGCATTCAAATTTAACAAATCCATTATAATAATGACCTATCCTATAAGCGAGGTGCACTCCACCCCTAACTGTACAGCAGAGCGAGGCCCATCCGGTTTTTTTGAGTTTATTATTAAACAAAAATTTAATATTCCATTAAATAAAACATTTTTAAACTAAATATGTGAGTGTTAATATATATTTTGAATTAATTTAGTGCCAACTATCATGAGTATTACATTGAACTATTTTATATTTTTTTACGTTAAAAAATTTGAATGATCTGTTGTCTGGCTTCAAGTTGAGAAATAGATGTAGAAATAAATTCATAATTTGACATAATAAAAGCTAAACTTGTCACTAAATTATTTGATTTTAAAATAAGATTACTTTTTTAATAAATTCTGCATAGTTTTCATTAAAAATATCAATTATCTGTTTAATTATTTCGAAATGTTTTAATGTTTGCTATAGAATAAAATTACATCTATACATGTACCCTATCTGGAGTACATTAAAATAGGCTGCAGAGGTAAAAGAAACATTGAATGAAAACGATTTTAATGTTTGAATACGTAACAGTATTTTAAAAAAAGACGTTTTTATACTAGTTTCTTATTTTTCCAGCAAGATAGTGAATCCGTGTGTTAAACAAATTACGTGTACTATTTTAAAATACAAATTTTGAATTGCTTTAACCGACTTAATCATGTAAAGTTGTAACGTATGTATAGACATATGCCATACGTTGAGGCTATAGTAAGTTCATTGATTGATCAAAAAGTTTTTGAAAATACTAAAATGTTTTTTTTTTAAGTGTTCCAAATTTAATAAAAAAATACTACTATGTTCATTAACTGTTAAAATTCCAAATATTACGTTAGTGATAAATCATCCTTATGCGTCAGTAGATTTGTCAATTGTAATTCAAATTGTTTTTCCGTTAACACATTTTTTAAATTTTTTGAATAGTTTCCATAAATATGGACATATATATATATATATATACACCTATATGTATATATACTTATATGGTCATATATATCAACATAGGCTTAATGGAGATTAGCTTCTTTTGGTATTTCTTTTTTAGTGTAAAGTTTTAAAATTCTGAAAAATATTTATATTCTAGTTTGTAAAATGATATATTTTTCGACAACATCGCTTTGTATAAGTTTTCATTCAATTGTTTTTTTCCGTGAATTAAGTAGATACGAGTTGTTGATTTTTCGTTGACTTATATTCATACCTAGATTAATACCCGGAATGTGTATTGCTGTTTTTATATGTTGAATTAAAGTAAATAATTTCTCAACATTAGACCTTAATATCACATAACATTTATAATATAATATGAATTTATCTGTTCAAAATATTGCTTTGCTGATTTCTTTTACAAAATCGTTTAGTCGATCATAAGATTTCGGTTTTGGTCCAGGCAGTTCCATGATTTTAAGAATAATTTTAAATCGTAAATAATTGAATAAAACTATTAGAAAACAAAGTATAATTTGTATACTGCAATATTTTTTCAAACCACCATATCAAATACATATATAATATTATATAAAATACAATAATAAATACATGAGAAATGATAGCTATTATGTATTGATGAAATTAATCTTAAATTTTTACAATCAAAAAACAAATTAATTTATTAAATAAATGATATGTAAGTTTTTATTCAAATAATTTTAATAATATTAGTAGTACGTTTCTAAGACAATATTTAATGATAGAGTATTATTTGTTTTTATTGGTTTAATTTTTTAATAAAACTGTGTACATTAAATTTCTTGATATTTTTCTAGGTAAATATAAAAACTGGAAATTGCATTTAATTTAGTACATCGTTGGTTTTAAAATTTAATCTTTTGTTGTTTTTTTTTATTATCAACTATTATGACAACTGTTATGGTTATAATACATATTTTATAAGTTAAATTGGACATTTTAGTTGAAAAATAAGTAAGATATTAAAATAAACATTTTTTTTTTTTTATCTATACTTAGACTTACTATAATATGGTGAGTTAAGATTAGTAATTATACACTTTGTAGTTTATGCAAACTCAAGTCTACTGAGTTCCTGTTATTAATTTTTTTTTCTCGACGGCCATCCTTGGAATAAATTATGTTTTTGTTTATTCAATATTTCATAAATATTATGATTCTTAAAATGGAAATTAAAATAAATATTTACAGACTAATGCAATTTAAAAAAAATGTAAAATAAAATACATATCAATGATGGTCAAACCTTTAAAATTCATAATTAACTCTCAATGATGTTATTTCATGACCACTATAATCTTTATTTTAATTAGCTGATTTATTTAAGAAATTCAATTCTTCTACCATTTTTTTTTTATAGCATATTATATTATACTACTACGAAGATTGTTATAAAAATGCTCTTCAGATATTAAGGAAGTTTTTAGTATCTCTGACTTTTGGAAAATCTGTTTATTTGTCACATAATTTGTCACTTTTTCCACGGTCGAATATGCTTATTATAGATTTCTACACTTACCTACTTCAAAGTATATTTGAAGCGTTATTTCTGAGTAAAAAAAAAAAATATATATTGTAATGTAAGCAAATTATGTTTATAAATAAGTAAAGAGAATAAAAAAATAATTTGTCAGTTGAAAGTATAATATATATATTTTTAGAATAAATTATATTATTTATTTTTATTGTTACATACGTGCATGAAAATATACTGGACCAAAACTTATTACTTCTTGTTAAAAGAACCTGTAAACTTATGCATTTAGAAAAAAAAAAAAAATTTTACATGATGAACTCTGAAATATTTTGTAATTTTATAATTTACAATAATTCATTATTAGTAAAAATATTTACACGTGATTAGATAAATCGTACGTTACTCAAGTATATTAATGACATATGTATAATATGTTACATTGTATATATGAAATTAAAATACTCCGAAATATTATACTTTGTCATGAAACAGAGTATTTATTTTTTTAAACTGTTTTTTCATCAAGAGAACAAAATTAATCTATGTATTAGTTGACGAACCATGAAGATTTTTTTTTAATTTTTGATCTTTTTTTCTGTAATTACTACAATTAAACAGTTCATCGTACATAAAAACCATCTAAATGTTATCAAAATATTATTAAATTACCGATTTCATGAAAAGATCAAACAAAATTACGTTGAGTGGAAAAGTCAAGGTTAAAAAAGAACAACAAACGTCATTATTACATTAAAAATACTTGTCGCACTTGAAATATGATATACTTTGTTTATCTCTCGTTTATTATTCAGAAAATTGCAAAAATTCATATAGAAAATAATGCAATTCAATGTACATTTTTAGTTAAACAAATATAAAAATAAATTATCATGAAAGAAGTATTTACTGGAAATAATTTAAATTATGTCTAATTATTTTAATTAATAATGAAGATCATATTAATTATTTTGAAATTCTATGTGAATAATCAATATTTAGTAAGTATACGCACTTATACTAAGAATAAACTTTTAATAAATGTAAAAAAAAAAAAAAAAAATGATGGATAGATAGGTTAGGTGTATTGACATAAGAGTCAGATGAGGCACAGTAATGAACGATAGATGATTATTTAAATAAATAAATTTGAAACCAGCAATTTTGAAAAATAATTCTGAGCAAAGGAGGACAAGTATTTTAGTATCTCCATGTCTAATAACAGTTTATACGGCTAAATAAGTATAGTAAATTAATCATTTGATAATCAAATTGGTTAACATGCTTATAAAAAAAAAATATTTATAAAATATTAGCTGAGTTATCAAACATCTAATGGAACAACAATAGCTGGTTTAAAAATAATTTTAATTAAATTCGTGTAATATTGAACTTAGTTTAGAGTTCTATAGATTTTTACAATTTACATTTTAAACGAGTATATAAGCATAATTTATAAAAAAAAATTACAGTTATTGATGTGAACTATAATAGATATTATTGGCTATTAAATACTAAAGATTTTTTTTTTAAAAAACTGATAAAAAATAAGCTAAATTTTGTATTTAACAAATCAAAAAAA
>JASXSY010000840.1:0-88258 GCA_034509805.1 Sipha maydis | reverse complement strand
TTATAAAAACAAAAATATTTATGGTAAACGTCAAAACGCAAAAACAGTAGTTTAACGGTAAATTAACTGAAATGCAGCGATTACGCAATACAGTTAACAAAATAAAAGGAAAAAATAGGAAATGTACTTAAGTGTAAATGTTCATTGTTTTTATACTTTTAATCTGATGATAGTAATTCTTGTTCCAGATTCGACGGAGTTTTTCTACTGTTGCCCGACTCAAATCCACCGTCGTTGCTTGATGCATAATCGTTCTCGCCATGTTCAGGATCATCAAAACTAGAAAGTACCATACGTGAATATGGATCAAACGGTGGCCGAACAATTAACTATACAAGGGGAAATTATTTTTATTTTCTATTATTTCTAATATTTTTTTATATCAGGTATCGACTGAATGATAAATTACACTGTAGTGCTGAAGCGTAATAATTAAATAATTAGAATAATATTGAACAATCGTATTTTTTTCAACGGTTCCTATAATATTTAATACCATACCACGTTGTATTAATGTTCACTAGTTTAGGAAATTATGCATAATGTTACAATATGATTGTAATGATAAATTGCCTTACGTAAATGGTTTTTGTTCTCCTCTCATCTCACATATAACATTAGTCAATGCCATTATGTAATTCTTCGCCAATGTCAATGTCTCCAACTTGGACAGTTTACGTCCCATTTTCACATGCGGAACCACTTCGCGTAGTTTCTATAACGTAAGTAAAAATGTTAACAAGTATTTTCAACAGTAATAATCATTGATTAACATTTAATTTTAAAATATTCATTTGGCACTTTAATTATAGTTAACATATTCTATGTCTGTATAATAAACATGATTTATTACTTTTATAGCTGAAAAAATTGTTACGTACGCCGCAGCACACCCAACCAATGAGTATTAAATTTTAACAGGATTTTTTTTATTAAACGCATTTTTCGCATGTATAACTAGTCTTTGTATAACGTATTATATATTTTCTGTTGCACAAGTATGAGTAAAAATTAAATCAATTAAATACCTACTCTCAAAATTAGTGAGTCTCATCTACGTTTTATGTTTATGAATTCAGTACTAAAAAACCTGTAATGAAATTCAATACCGGTTTTCAACGTTATTAATTTTAGAGGTTAGAACGGTTTATGTTGTTATACATGGCTAGAACTACTCATTTTTTGTCCATCAAATTGTTGTATTAAAGCGAAAAGGATTCTTACAATAAGGGGTTTCTGTTTTCCGTCAAAATGACCCTCACCCTCACTGGCCGTTTTTCTGCCAAAGGTTATATTCCGATTATTGCCAAAAAGAAAAACAAAAAAATTAATAAATTATTTAAGATATTTTCCGAGAACCCCTGAATCCACCAATTAATAACGATTACGATATTATTATTATTTCATCATCCGTGTTATCCGCGAATAACTGACGGGTTAATGTTCGCAGTCAGTCTGAATCTGTTAATTAAAACCGCGATTCTGTGACAACGTAAATCAAAAATTGAAAAAAAATATCTATAATGTTGGACAATATTGAAATGATAACATGTGTATACGTTAAAAATGATTTCTTATACGAATCATAAATAATTAAAAATAAATTAAATAAATTAAAAAAAAAAAAAAAACAAGGTCTAGGAAAACATATTCTTTAGGACTAATTATTATTAGCATACGGCATTGGGAATAATATACTACAGTATCAAATAAAGAATTTAAGTTATGTTTATTTAATTATTTATACATTCTAATTTATTAAATATAACTAGAGGTTTTGTTAAAATAAGGTCCAAAGGTATGAAAGGCGCCCCCTGAAATGCAGGTCTGCGCACACCTGTGGAAAAGCGGTAGAAGATGAAAGCATGAGGTCCAAAAATATTATTTTACTGGAAATTAAACTAAGTTACTACAATCTTCATTAAAGACGAAAATTTACGTACGAAAGCTGACAAATAATTTTTCCGGCTAATACCTACAACTGCTATAAAATCTGTACACGAATCATTGCGATTAATGTACCTTCTGTGTTGTTCTCAACACCCATCATAAAAAACCTCCCTTACGCTTATTATAAAAATTATTTTTAAATATAATTTAATATAGTTAAAAATATAAATAATAAAATGTTATACATATTTATATTAATACGACTATCTTCTGTCTTAGTTTTCTTTTTTATTGTATTTATACTCGTTAGTATACTACAACAGGTCATTTGAAACAAAAATTAGGTTGATCGACATTCACATTGGAAGATTTCATCCGAATCGAACTTCATTAGACAAAACCAATTATTATTAAATCAACAAGATATAATCCTTATTAGAAACAGTAATTTGAAATGACCTCAACATATTTATAAATGTTTGGACATGTTATGAGGTGAGAGGATACAATAGCAGTAAAAGTAATTATGAAAAATGAACGTTTAAGAGAAAAGAGGAAAAGAAAGACCAAAAAAGATATGATTGGATACAACTGAGAATAATATGAGGGCTGTTGGTGAATTCGTAATAGATGAAGAAAATCGAGTAGATGTTTAGGGCAAAGGTGGCTGATTCCAAATAACTGAAAGTAAGACGAAAGGAAAAAAATACCTAAACATATTTATATACTATAAATCGGCTCTGTACTTAACACTTTAAGGTGAAAATGACCTCTTGCTACAAGAAATACTTTATTGGATCCTTGTAACATTGGAATAGGCAATCATATAACATTTCATATATTTAAGTAGTGTTTAACATAATAAACAGCAACTTTATGAAATAATATTATTATTATCAAATAACATCATTTATTACGATACAAAGCTATTATAATATTATTATCATTAAGTATATAAATGTCCTTAACAGTTAACAATCGCTTAACTGCTATAACAATTTGGCTAGTTGACAGCTGTTGATAGAACTATTTATGCAACCTTTAACAAAACCTGTGTATTGCGATTTCAAATTTGACGTGGTTATAAGACACGATATAAGTTTACAGAAATTGTGTGTATTATTGACTCGTTTAACAAAATAATCTTGTAAAATATCCTACGTTATTATTACGTAACTACACGAGATGACATAATATTATAATATTAATAAATTTTATTATACTGTTATAAATGTTATTATTATTTAACAATAATACAAATGATTTGCTTAAAAATCAAGCTCTACAGTAAGACATTGGTTTATTTCTGTATCGTTAAATCATTGTTCTCGTTCACTGGATACATTCTGTGGTTCAAAATATTGTTATAAATAAGCTTGAATTAATTTTTTTTTGTATACAGATAAGAAATGTTTTGATGTCACATAATAGATTAATTGAAAAAAATTGGAGAAGTTCATTTTCTCATGACATATTTAATCCAAATCTAAGCCGATTATAATTGTTCAAGTACTGTTGATTGATGCCTCATTTTAATACTTAATCACATTTTTTATGATTTATACTATTATGTTATACCCAAAACATTTTACATTTGAATAAATAAAAATAAATATATTACATAAAAATAAATATAAATAAATAAATATTTATTATGATTTTTGTTTTATTTTCATATTGAAAAATATTTTATTCCATAAAATACGATTTTGGTTTGTAGTTCCTTAGACTCTAAAAAATATGCTTAGACTCTTTACAAAGAAGCGCTTTCAAAATTATCAATATATTAAATTTTTCGCTGGATGTAAAAAAATCATGCTCAGAGTTATGCGTACAAGCTCTTCAATTTTTAACGAAATTTCTATCAACACAAGTAAGTTTAATAACATTTTACAATTAATTATACATGATAGATAAATATAGAAACGAATTGAATATAGTTGATAACTTAAGAGACTTAAAGTAACCAATATGAAGCCCGATATTGATGTCTTCATTCACGCAATACAATATCAATCATCACATTAAGTTACATCATTTTTTTCCAAATTTACATTAAAATATTTTTATTCACAATCGTAATTAAACAAATTAGTAAATAAATATAATAATAATAATAATAATAATAATTTAATTTAACATTAATTTTTGTGTATTAAATGCTTAAATTTTAATATTTTAATAATAGAGGGTTTCATATAATATATGATAATATTAATACGTAATAAGAAATAAATTAAATATCGTGTAAAATAACGTATATTTATTTAATTTGTCATTATATAAAAAACAAAGTTATTTGTTCAAGTGATTTATGAAAATTTCCGAAATGTGTGAGTGTTAGGTGGATATAAAAAGGTTAGGAACCGCTGCTTTAAAAGCTTTCCTGATATTTTATTTAAACCAATATTTATTCATTATACTTGCATGTTATAATTATGTGCGTAAAATCAATTCATTTTTATAAGTCTATGCAATACGTATATTCATTGGTAAATTAATGATACTGTAACATTTAAATCAAAATACTTAAATTTCACCTCGTAGAAAATAATATTAATATTGTCAAATAAACGAATTGAAGCCTCCGGGTAAATTTGAAATTAAATCAAACTAGGTCGCGAGAATCCGAATTACTGTATTGAAACAAATTGAAATCGGAGGCAATGACCCAATTCACTCTGTTTAATTATTTCAAACACTTCAACACATGAACATAGTAAAACGTGGTGGGTATAACGAATACGTGATTACGCGAATTTAATTACAAACGTTAGATAACCAATTAAAGAAAAACATTTTCAAAACGGTTGAACTTTTTGCTACCGTAGTACGGATATTTAATATATTTTTATTTTTAAGGCTAAACTGGGTCTGTATTATACCAGCTTCTATTATAATATATATATAATATTTGTTCCGAGATTCTCGAATCGTAATTATTCCGAGGCTTACGAAAATACTGATTTCAAATAGATTATTCGTCTAATGTGTTACAATAATTATTGTTAATGATGGACACTCTTTCACTCGTGGTTGTAATATTATTGTTCGTAATTATTAGCATTATAATATCCACGCAATGTCTTTGCACATATATATACTCTCAAGATTTAAATAATCAATTATTTAGATATTATTTTTATTTTTTTTTTGTGTTTTTACTCGATAAAATTATACAGTAATTTTGGTAATGTCTAGCTTAAGAATAAAATGGAAAATAATATTGCACCACGTACTCTACAAATGATAAAATTTAAAAATAATGTGTTAAGATTTCAAAAATATTATTGCTAGACAATAAGCGACTGGTTTTATTTTAGAAAACAATATTTTACGAATAAAAATCATATGTTTCACGTTAATACGATAGTTACTTATAGACAAGCAGTATTTGTAAATACACTACTTGAAATTGATATTTGTTGTTCAACATTCGTTTCGTTACGTTTCAATATTCGTTGTGCTAGTTTCTTGTGCCCTATGATTTATAACTCGTTATATCCAAATAAATAATATTTCTATTATACAAAAACACGTCTCCATTGTCTGGAATTCGGAGAGAGAAAAATGTCTACCCCAACATCATGCGTAGTACCTAAATGAGCTAAATTACACGTTTTACGTGAACACCGACAAAACTTCAATCAGTCCGGTCATTATTTGAACTGTTTTCGAGCACGGGAGTTGTCATTTATAGTTTTAGTATATATATATATATACTAGATTATATATATATATATATAAGACCTATAATAACTATTATAACTTTAACCATAATATCTATAATAACTAGGGCTAGAATTTTAACCCAAAAAACCTAAAATAATGACATTAAAATAACCTAAAAATTTAAAAATGCCCAAAAGATAAAAATTTTTATAAAAATGCATTATAATTTATAATTATTATTAATTTATTATTATTTATTAATTAATATTTCGGTATATTTCGGTACAAAATTATTTAAATTATAATATTATAAAAAAAATAGCAAAAAAATTTTAATTTAGGATTTTATATTTTATATTTAGGTATCGAAGTTTATTGTTGTAATATTTATACTACACACTGTACTCTCCACATCACTGTCATTTAATTTAACGATTAAGATAACTCGCGGTATCGAAAATTATTCTCTGTATACTATCTCTATAATTGAAATATTGAATATGATATTATTTCTGTTACAAATTCAAAACTTTTATCGAGAACATCTAGTGCAAATGAAAATGTATAAAAATATTACCTATATTTCAAAAAATTATAAAAAATGCCCGTAAAATTGAAAAAATGACCTAAAAATGCTACAAAATGACCCCAAATCCATAAAAGTACAAAAAATGCAAAAAAAAGCAAAATAAAAACTATATATTTGGACTCGTATATGACCAAATCACATTATGAGCTTGAAAAGCTATGTGTCCTGTAAATCCTAAAAAAAAATGCAAAATCCTATACTATCCTAGCCCTAATAATAACTTATAGAGCTACATGAATAAATAGTGTATGTGGTATCATATCGTATGTAACTAAAATGTGGGTTTCGTAGGCTTATATTTTATTGTTCAGTAAATTTGTAGGTTAACGGCTGAAAGCACATATAGGTCAGTTGGCTGCGATGTTTAATAAAAAAATAAAAATAAACAAGAAAGCACAACGAAGATATAACTGAATTATTATAATTTTGCTAGTTTTTTTTTTTGATTACTATTCCACTCGAGCGCATCATTACAATTCACACCCCATTAGTTATGACCCGTGACAATAGACCTACGTTTCGAAAAATATTGTTGTAACTTTTTGTACCTACGTCGTTAGCATAACGCACATGTGATCGTTGCAAGCACGCATTACGCTCATTTTTGTATTTTTCGTGTTCAATCTTCGCCCGATATTATGCGGTTTAAGGCGGTTATGGTGAATATGCCTACGTAAAATGTTATCCTTTACTTATCGTGTACCTCGAAAGCGTCGTTTAGAGAATGCATGCGCAACCTTTCACGTTCGTTGCTCTCTAGTCTTCGCATGTTCCGGTCCTTGGCCGACAGCGATTCCACTGATCGCCTTTGCCGGATGCTTCTGCGACATCTTCTCGTATTGGACGTGACCGGCGCGCCGTCGTCCTCGTCCACGCTCGTCTGCCGTTTTCGCTTTCCCGTCAGAGGTCTTAGGGATTTCTCGTCCGAACTCTCGGAATCACCTGCGACAAACCCAAACGTTTAGACACCCTCCCAATAACTTCCGATGAATACCATAACATACTGTACATGTGCTAACGCTATTAGCGCATGTACGCCTTCAAATCGGGTCAGTTGTTTTCAAGGCAAAATATTTATTTGTCTTGAAGCTTTGAACATCCCTAGGGGGTTATGCGTTATAATTTTTTTATTTAAGTTGCGAATCAGAAAACTCGAGTACGTGCATCTAAAATACGATACATCAGAGGGTGTACTCTACTGCGTTTGTTGGATATGGTGGTACTATGAAATTAAGTTTATCTTATTCGGGAACTCTGAATAGGATAGTTTACTATTAATATAAATGTTTGTTAAATATAATGATTTATACGCGAAAAACCGTATTCATACCGTGTCGTTCGTAATAATATGCGATGACATACTTTTAACGTTGTCGTCATCGTCTTCGGACGCGTTATTGTTGTCCGGGAGGTAAAACGAACCATCCTCAGTGCTGGGCGATCTCGAATGGTCGGTGGAGACGTCGAAAGATCTGCCACGAAGTTGTAGTCCATCCAACATGTCTTCTTCTGAATGGAGATCACTAGTGTCTGGCATAGAAGTCAAATATCTGAAACACGGTGTTATACGATTACGCGTATTATAAATTATATGCACAGTATCTATAATACGTAGCGTACACCATGCATTTTCTTAATATTTTTTTCTCAGTAAAAGTGTCTCATAGAAAATTGTTTTTATTTTTAACAGCTGCTATAGAAAAACGTCAGTAAAAATGTCGGTCAAAACGTATACATTATTGTTATTAATCGCGAATCGGTCAAATGTTCGAAATAGTTCAAATGTCAACCAATTGTGCCTACTGAAAAATTTACTTAAGGCACTACCATAATATATTACCGACTGTATTGGAGCACATGTCCGCTTAAGTCAGTGTACGAGAATATGGATGTAAACAAAATGAATTGTGTTGAAAACCATTCGTAATTGATTAAACCGTTGTCAATTTCGTGATTTCCATTTGATCTCAATCATTGAACAACGCTGTATGCTACTATAATTATATTAAACTTTGTTAACGATTATATTATGTGAGTGACGATAAAAATATAAGTACATTTTTTACGGTTTAATCTAACGTTGTAATATTATTTTTGTGTTGGAAAATAATACTAAACACAATATAGTTATCTGACGATGGTCGATCATATCTCTCAATGACTGTCGCTTGTGCAAGAGAACATTATGAACGTAGTGTATTAAACAATTGGATTTACTTAATTAATTGGCTCCATGTCCCTGGCCCCCCCACTTTGGAAATGAAAAATGAAAAATATGCCATTCATTTGTGCTTCGTTTGTGCTGGTTTGTGCTGTTAATCCCGTCGTTTGTGCTCAACCCCTTTCCAAGTTATTCAACTTTCAAAATGGGGGGGCTGGGGACATGCTTAGCCCGCCACCACGGAAATTCAAAACGAAAATTATGCCATTCGTTTGTGCTTCGTTTGTGCTGGTTTGTGCTGTTAATCCCGTCGTTTGTGCTCAACCCCTTTCCAAGTTATTCAACTTTCAAAATGGGGGGGCTGGGGACATGCTTAGCCCGCCACCGCGGAAATTCAAAACGAGAATTATGCCATTCGTTTGTGCTTCGTTTGTGCTGGTCTGTGCTTTCAATCCCGTCGTTTGTGCTCAACTCCTTCGCGAGAAATACAACTTTGAAATTTGGGGAATTAAATGTTCTCGACTAAAATGTTATCCTTTTAATTAAATTTTTTCATAAAGCCGTTTTAAGGTATTTTGCACCAAAGAACAAACATTGACCATAATTTTTTTGGAAAAAGCCAATTTTGTACTTTTATAAAAAATTTTAACATCCTGAAAGCTCTCATCCCATCCATACATGGATATATTAAAATAATTTAGTTTCAATTACATTAAAATAGTTTTATGTTTTCATACTTTTCATAAAATAATTATTTAACTATTTAAATATTATCAAGTAATACAACAGTTGAAAATAATAATGTATATTATAACTTTTTAATAAATTTGTAAAATCTAAACAAAATATTATTTACATAAATCAATCAGCTTATAAAAACAAACAGAATAACATCAAATCAAAGTAACATTAGTATTCAGAAATAAAGTATTGAACATATAAATAATATATTATTAATGTAAGGACATAATATTTAATAAATTATTAAAAAAATATAATATATTTTGAAAACTAATACATTAAAATTACAATTAATACCATTGCTATATTATGTATATAAGTAACAAAATATTTAATGTATCTAAATGTAAAATATTTTAATAGATAATTAATAAGAAGAAAACGTTATACTCGTATATTACAAAGTCATAATTTAATATTCGTAAACCTTTATCATCAATATATAAAACAACACAACAAATATTAAAAAATATCAATAATATAAGTATTGAATAAAAAAATAAAAATATTGAATACACGTACATTTTGTTTTTATAAATAAGAGTATATGATCATATTCCTTTAAATGCATAGGTGTACTACGAAAGTTAAACATTTTATTATAATAGATCATGAGTATTATATGACTATATTATATTTATCTGAATATAAACACATAAGTAAAAAATTATATGGTTGTTATTCATCAATTATTCAAGTTCTAAAATACAAATTAGGAATAAAACCATGTTTTTTTTATAGAGTGTACATAATAAATTGACAATTTATTTTAGTTGATGGTCTTACATATCGTATACTATTTAATATGTCGTCACATCTTTCCCAGCTATTATTCGCGTCTCTCCAATTGTATGATACATAATGGCCAATGGCATCCATATTCATACATTTTGGTGGTTGTATGAAATTAATTAGACCCCTAAGGGAAAATTGCTTATCAAATAGATTGATTTTAGTAGGGACATCTTTTAAAACGATTGATAAATCAAATTGAATTTTGTTTTGTCCACATTGAACTGGTTCAATTAATAAATAGGTACTGGAAATATATTTTGGTTTTACAGAAGAAGTACATTGAATACACTTTTTATTCTCTTCAAATGTACTTTTCAGAACATCCTGCATAAAATGAGTACTTTCTGTTGGCAAATTTGCTGTAATAGTTATAAACGATTTTGTTTGGTAATAACTACAAAATAAACATTCTTTTACTTCTGTGTATGAAGGAAATTTTTCAAACAAATGTTGGTACATGCAATGGGCTGTACATGAAGAATCTATTACAATTAGGCCATCTGGCATTTCATTGAGTTGTTTATACTCTGAAATAATAGTTTTTAAAATATATGCTCGTTTTTTATACGTTTGTGAAGTTATGCCATCTCTTATTGCATTAATAACCAATTTAAATAGCATGTTTGAACTATTGGTATTAAGCCATTCAGCATAAATGTCACTATCAACATATGAACTAAACATTATTTGAATTATGCTATCAAATGTACATGTATTTGTGACGCTATACAATTTATTATCGAATTTAATACTTCTTAGATCTGATATACTTCCATTTTTTAGAAGTCCAATCACTCTACCTTTGGTATTGCTGCTATCGTTTGAATATAATATAGTTGGATCTTTATCCAGATACGTCCCATTTCTTTTTTTCTTACCGACTTGATACCCCAACCCTTTCCAATTCTCAATTACAGTCAGATCATCATAAGATATGTCTATAAAGTTTTTTTTTTCTTTTGATAAAGATTTTGATGGTACTATTTTATTTTCATTTGCTTTTGACGTGTTTTTATTTGGATCTTCAAATTCCAATGTTGACTGAACTTTTTCATTCTTAATTATACTCGTATCTATTGATGTCTTGGTACTGTTTGTTTCTTCATTACTTGATGACTTTTCATATTGAACTGTTTGTTTGTTTGCTAAAATATTCATTGAGCCAAGTGTGGAATTGATGTGTATTTTTAAAAATTCATCAAGTCTAAGTGGTAATGACTTGTGTTTAAATATAATTGTTTTCAAATCCTTAAATAAACTTTCTGAAGTACAGCTAGTTTCTGTCAAATGTCCATACTTAAAAATTGGAATCATTAGGGCTGACCAACATGGTAACAATTTACAAAAATCTAATAATCGTTTTGCAATTGTTGGACAAAACTGTATGTTATCACGATCCCCTGTAGTATTAGATTCGTCATTTGAACTTTTAATACAGAGGTCATAAATACATTTGATTTCTTTGAAAATAGTATTATCTATATCCATTATTGTTACAGTCTCTTCTTGTAAATTTGCATTGCTTTTGTGGCTGACGTTATCAACAATTATCTGATCATAGTCAATTTTATGAGTAGCAATTCGTTGTTTCAAATAAATTTTTGCTATTTCACATTGTGTATACTGGTTATTAATATTATTTCCTTCGGTTTCATGTAGAGCAATGGTAAAAATCATTTTTAATAAGTGTTTAACATCAATAAAATTAGTACTCATAATTATCAAACCAATAGACCTAATATAAAAATTTTTTACTTTAAAAGTACTTGATTTTATTTCAGGCCAAGTACTTATTAAGTGCATGATATGGTAAAAATCATTTCTAACCATACAAAAAGGAACCTCAGTTTCGGGTTCATTCAATATCAGAGATGAGCAAATGTTAATATATTTACTAAGAGTAGAATATTGGGTAAATGTTTTTACTACTGCTATCATCAAAGCTAATGATTGATCCAATACCACAACTTTCGGAGTAGTAACTCCATTTCTAACCCATTCAGTAAGCCAATGAGCAATACTATTATTGTCGTGTCGTTCTGATATCATATGTGCTACTGCAAATTGAGATTTATTTTCATAATCCATTACACCAACTTGATATAAAAATAAATGACCCGTTTGACGTCCAGACATTAAATGTATGTTTTTAATCAGTCCTCCAGTAGCATCAATGGAAATTGTTGGTATTTTAGTTTTTTTACAATAATTTCTGTATGAGTTTATCTCTTGAGCAGCCCAATAATGTACAAAAAATCTATCGTAGCCAATATCTCGAATAATATTATTGTAAGGATATATTCCTTTCATAGCCAATATGGCTAAGATCTGGTCTCCGTTCAAATGCTTTTTTTTATTTTCCTTATACTTCATCACACGTAATGCATTTAATGTTGGTAAACTGCTAGGCTCTGGATCACCATACTCCATCGTTTCTCTAGCTTCTGACCGTTGAACATAAGCAGCTGACATATGTTGATTTAACATCTTATTTAAAAAGTATTCTTTCTTCTCCCCAATTATTCGTCTTTTTTTCCTAGTTGTACATTTTATGTAAGATCCTTCCATCGTGCACCGAATAACAACCCTATGCCCATCTTCAGGTTCATTTGTTAGAAAACCTATAAAAATACTATTGCAAACAGTACAAACTCCATCAATTTTTAAAAAATGTTCACCTCCGGGATATACATGTGCACGTTTGTACTTCACACAACATGCAAGTTTGGTTTGTTCAAAGAAATGTTCAGTTATAATTGGTGTCCACTTATTTGGTACTAATGAATAGTATACACGTCTAATATTCTTTAAATTTGAACTTTTCCAACTTTTTGGATCTTGATTATATATACATTTCCACTCTTCGGGTGAAAGAGTAATATTGAAGTTTAAAATGTCAACTATTTGTTTTTTTATTTTTGAATTATCTTGACTTTCATCAGACGATTCTTGTGTAATTTCAAGATTTTTTTCTGTATCATCAGATACTTCAGATGATACATTTTTGTTTTTGTTAATAATTCTGTCCGCAATACCATATCTGTTTTGCAAGACAATTGTATAAATATATTTCGCATCAATTAAATTATTAAAATCTTTTTGTATTAGCGACCAACATTCTTGAGATGGGCTTTTCAAATGATTAGAATCTTCATCAAAAACATTATAGTTCTGTATAATTTTGAATAGTTCTTCTGGATTAATTTTTGATTTTCTAGGCATTTTAACAAAAATCCAACAATCTAAAGAATGACAAATCCTTAAATTAAAATGAACCCATTATCACAAGCATTTAAGTACATGGTATTTTATAATACCTATTTTATGGATTATTAATATATATGTATTTATATTTTTTTATATTTATTATGAATGTATTGATAGTTATTTTTATATGTCAAATGGGAATAGTTTATATTAGACAGTAAGGTATTCCTGTAGTTTAAAACTTATCAATATTGCTTAAGATTTAATGTTAACGTTATAGCAATGTAATATCTTACAAACATATGATCATAATTAATTATGGTACATAATTATTCTGAAATGCATTTGTCCTTCAAATAAAATTAACAAATAGATTAATTTAATAAATAACTTAAATATAAATTTAGATAAATTTTATACAATTATATTTATTAATATCACCAAAGAAAAATACATTAAGGGGTCCTCCATTAAATTTTCCTAGATTGGGCCTGGGGAAAAATGGTCCCGTTGCTAACCCCCCCCCTTTTTTCGCGACGACTCTATTCATAAACGAAACTTTTTTTTTTTAATGTTCAAAATACCAATGTTAAGAAAATATAATATCACAACAAAAATAGCAATTGGAGTTAGTTTATTGTAATTTAAAAATGTTATTCATAAGGAATTGAAGTTAGCCTCCTCAAAACACCAAAATTAATTTTAACTTAAAGAACTGAAAGATTTTTTACTAGCGAATTTCAATTTGTAATAATTTGGTGATATTTTGAATGTGATAGAACAAAGTAGAAGACCAACTTCATGTACATCATGTCTATAAATATTATTATGAACTATGCGTTATGAAAATTTTAAAAATTTTTATTAAATTTTGTCAAGATTGGTCATTAACTAGTTATTATAATATACAAAAATGTATAAATATGATCAAAAAATTATTTTTTTCTTTATAAACTTACTTTTTTTTAGTAACTTAATATACATCAACATTATTATTGTTGAAATTAAAGTTATCGTGAAATTATGAAAGTGTATTTATATTTAAATAAACACTTCAAACAATTAATGAATACATTGTCTAATTGTTTTATGAATATTTTAAATAATTATTAAATTTAGTTTTTCTAAGAAAATAATGTTTTACAAAGTTTTCTTGTTAGTTTACTCGTATAATAGACAATTTTTAATATTTGATCTTTTTAATAATTTTTTTTCATTATTTAGTTACCATTATAATTCATCTTATTAAATATAGTTATTAATTGATTATACTTGCATGTGTATAGCAGGTATTATTTAAATAACAATTAAAACTACTTAAAATATTTTGATTTACTTACCAGTCACTCGATACAGAGTTGTAGATTACCGTTTTAAAATGCCGCTGAAACAAACTTAACCCTTCGTTAGTCGTAAGGATTACATATAAACTATTGACAATAACACAGCAAATACATTTAAAACATCAATGAATAAAAATAAAAACTTATATAGTGTATTGTTCATAACGAAGTTAAACACAGGAATGAAAATAATAAATTAAAATCTTTAAATTAAGTACTATTGTTTACATCCCCCATCTTCAAAACAACACGTTATTTTTACTTATTTTTTATTTTTCTACCAAGAATTGAATAGTCTTTTAAGATTATGGGTTTAATATTTATCAACATTTCTTGGACAATCCATAACAAAAGAATATCGACGACCCAAATGAACCTTTGATCTATCTTAATGATCAAAATACACGCACATGTAAGTGAAAACAATTAAGTGTTATTGGTTTCCTTTGACGGGTGACAAGTGTATCTATACCGGGAATATTAAAAAAAATTATTTTCATACATACAAGTTAACATGTAACATGTATGAACTATACCTATTGTAAAATTTGAATCATAAATAATTAGTTTTTCAATTAACATTATATTATTTGTTAGACCATAAATAATAATTTTAGACAATACTACCTTTAGTATATACGTTTTGATATAATGTATCTATATAATAATTGTATCATATCACAAAAGATAATTTTTTTATTATGTGATCATATAATCTAAGTAAATTAAATTTAAATATTTATAATATACCTACTGTTGAAATACCATTGTTCTCATTATATTATAATTATAATAAAACAATTTTTGTCTATGTTATAAAATATCAATATTAATTAATTTTGAGCAATTAAAGAATAAAATATAAAAACAATAACTTGGCCTATTAACCCTTACCTCCCTTTTAGATTATCTAACTGTATTTAAGTAATACAAAATAATTTACTTTTCTAGCAAATATTTGTTTACCTGGAAAAAACATTCTATTTTATTCAAATTTCATAAATTTGACAATTTTCATTTTTCAAAACTCATTTTTTGATTTTGTGTATTCCTCCACGACTTATTATGTTTGAAAATAGAACAAGGCTCACAATTTCGAAATCAGTCAAACAAATTTATTGTATAATGTCACAATAAAAATAATTATATTTGGGGATTTCTGGCCAAATGTACATTGGGTACTACTTTATTGAATAATTGTAATGGTTATTTTTTAAAGAACTTCGCGTTTATGGAGTAATCCTTTTTGTTTAAGTGATTCTCGATTTACGCTTACCTCTCGAATCCAAACGGAGAATTAGAAAAATGATGATAGTTAATGCTTGTTCTTTGGTGCAAAATACCTTAAAACAGCTTTATGAAAAAAATTAATTAAAAGTATAACATTTTAGTCAAGAATTGAACCCTTGCCTCTTCGGTTGATTGTTGATTCTTTGCGGCAAACCAAATAGTTTACGGCTATACACGAAAGAGAAAAAATAATTATTTAGACATTTAACATCAGAAACGCGTGAAAAAAAATTATCCCTACAAAAGGAAGTATTTAGGGTACATTTAATTCCCCAAATTTCAAAGTTGTATTTCTCGCGAAGGAGTTGAGCACAAACGACGGGATTGAAAGCACAGACCAGCACAAACGAAGCACAAACGAATGGCATAATTTTCGTTTTGAATTTCCGCGGTGGCGGGCTAAGCATGTCCCCAGCCCCCCCATTTTGAAAGTTGAATAACTTGGAAAGGGGTTGAGCACAAACGACTGGATTAACAGCACAAACCAGCACAAACGAAGCACAAACGAATGGCATATTTTTCATTTTTCATTTCCAAAGTGGGGGGGCCAGGGACATGGAGCCTAATTAATTTTGTTTTTAACTGAAAAACTATCGCGAAATTACGACACAGTAAAATCTAAAAATCTAAAAAAATCTAACAGTAAATCTAATCTTTCAGCTTTTATTAGTTCCTTGATAAAGTTGAATTTTAACTCACATTCCTATGCGCTGTTGCGCATAAATATTGATTTGGTGACTTTCATCATTTACAAACTTGATAAAACATGATACGGTCTATAATACCTTTACTTTAATATTATAGCCATAGCGGCATCATTTATAATAATAGATAAACTATTAGCCAGTACCTATAGTATATTGTTTTTGATCAATTACAGTATAAAGATGTTATATGTTTTCAATATCAATAACACAATGTAATATAATAATACATTTTGTTATTCATCATTAAGTTATATTGTCTTATTATTTAGATTCCATGACATAAATATGCAATAGGTAGTAAATTACATTTTGCACATCATATCGGAAGATAATAGGTATTAATTATATAGACTGTGATTATCTAATAAAGTTTGGCTATCGCAATAAAATGTTTAATATACGTTTCTGTTTATAATTTATTAAAAGCTATCAATTCCTATAAATTGAAAAAAAGTATAGCTATACCATAAAAAATTAAAAAAATAATTTGAACAAGGTAGTAGAATAGAATGCAAAAGCCTTCTAAGTGTACCTTACAAATCTAAAACTAGTAAATAAATGTTAATTTATTTTTATCGGATGTGTAGTTTGATAATTTTTACATAATTAATTATGGTTACTGGTTGATTATAAGTAATAATAATTATCATGAAAGTCGCTATTAGAATAATTATACGGCTAAACAATTTTAAATGAAAATGTGCGATTATAACTGATTATTAAACATATTGATTATTTGTCTCTAAATTATTATTAACCCGATGTATCGTCCGTGGTATGATATGCACTTAACAGTAATTATCGATGCAAATTTTGAATTCAACTAGTTCTAGTAGATAGTAATATAAATAAGAATAGATAGTAATATTGGTGACCGTTAATCTTATAATACGATATTGGAATAATGATTTTCTACGAATGATGCGGTATAACTATTAAACTATTATCGTTATTGTTCTAACAATCCAATTTAAATAGTTTTTAACACATAACCAAATATAACATGTCAAAATATTACTTAGTACCTATGTATTAATCAAAAAGTACAAAGGTTGAGAGACGACGATGAAATTTTTTACGGCCGAAAGAACTTGAAAGTGTCAGGATTTGACGTAAAATCGAATCACTCTCGAAACCGTGAATATCATCGAACACTTCCGTTCGCACGACCTGACAATGAGCACACGTATAATTACGAAACGTTTTATAACGGAGTGCGTACATATCAGTAGGTAAGTAAGTGCCTACAACACGGCATATGCTATCAACGTTCATTAACCCGCAATCAAAATATCAAAATCGGTATCAACGCGAACTCGCGTCAGTTGTTTTGTATGCAAATGTAACTAGTGGAAATTATAGAGTTACGATTATAACCGTACGATAGTTACCCTATGTATATATATATATTTATATAAACATATGCACGCAGATAAGAGTTGCTTTTAAAGCAATCAAACAGCTGCTCGTATGTAAGTAATTCGTTTTAGTTTTCGCATTAAGAAAAACTTATACCGCGTACACCGTGATCGGTGTACAAAATAACATGCCGAGTATCAGCTGAACTGCCAAATATGAATTTTGCAGAAAATGTCACCGCGATGGACGCTATATTAATATTGTATTCGTATTATTGAAACGCACGTCGCGCCGAGTAAAAGCGATTTACAATAAATGTGCGAAACGAAAAAAATATCAAGTGAAGAAACGCGTATTGCGGAAATATGTTTTTTCGTTGTTTTTTTTTCTGCGCCATAGAACGTTCGATATTTACGGTTTAGAAACGGCCGGGAAATGATTCGACCGATTTTGAACGCTTTCCCTTTAGTACCCATTCGAAGACGTGGAATCGACTAACCTAAAATCAAAGACCTACAGTAAATTGAGTTTTTTTCCTGTATAAACATTAATGTTCACGTATCGTTGAACACGTGTTTCTCAACAATTGAACTTGTTACAAAATTGCTTACCAATAAGAAGTAATGACTAATGAATAGGAAAAAAAAAAAATTACAACGAACTATAGGCACATTTCGGTGGTAGAAATTGGAAGATTTAATTTTTAATTTTCATGAAGAGATTGATAAAAATATGCGTTACTTTCTAAAATCTAATTAAAAGTTCTCGTACTATAAGTATTATGCATATACATAATACATCACAAACGTAAATACTAATGGCAAATAATGGATGAAATTCATCACGATAAATATATAACATAATATCTGTTAAAAAACATTGCATCTTTTATAATGGTCTTAACTTGTAACCTATAGCGTTAGATATTCTGAACTAAAATTGGATTTAATTTCAATAAAATTAAATACTCGTTATACGGTATGCTAAAAACTAAAATTTTACATACTCCGAAAAAAAATTCACTACGCCAAGTTTAGCTAATGAATGATTAGTGATTGGTATTTAATACTAATAATTTATTATACAGATGTACATATATGGTTTATGTAATTCGTTAATTATAGAAATATTGGTCGCTTCTAAATTGCGCCTGGGATTTTTCGGTGTCTAAAATGGGTATAGTAAATTGCACCCATAGTATCTACTATCTAAGGGACCTTGAATTCATTGTTATCTATTATATGTATTTTAAAATTATTTTAACTATGCCTACGATGTCTGAAGATGATCGACTTAGACAATTTTCTTGCTATATTTTAAACATGTATATTTTATTCGCTGACTTTTCTCCGAATATTTGGGCATCAGCTTCCGCAACATTAACTTGGACAACAAATGCTTGTGAATCTTTCTACAGTCATTTTAATAAAAGCTTTTATACACCTCATCCTCATATTTATAATTTTATGGATAAAATATTAGAGTTCCAATCTGAAATGTATATAAAAATTAGTAGTATAAACGAACCTTGTAAATTTTAAAACACCAAATCGAAAAAAAAATTTCAAAAAATGGAAAAAATTATTCAACAATACAATTAAAACACTACTACGAGGGTCGAATATATGAAGATGATGTCTCATTACTATGCAGATAACTGATAACTGTATTTTTTATCATTAACATTTTTAACCTAACAAAAAATATTTTTAAAAAAATATAATTAATACCATAATATTTAAAAAAAAAAATTAATTTTCCTATTATACTCGATAAAAACAATCGATCGCTTATTTTAATAGATATGTAACAACATCATATAATTTTAATTTAGATTTGGCAACGAAATATTATACTGTTGAAAAAACTTTTATAGTTCAACTGTAAATGTAGAAAGATATTATGATATATTAGAAGATATTATCGGTAAAAAATGTAAAATTAAAAAATTGATGTTATAATGTAAGTTAACAATTTTATAAAAAAAAACCTACTACGTACATGAACTTTTTAGTTCTAAATTGAATAATTTGATTATTTTATAGTAATAATTTTTAAACTGTACGAATTTATGTGCCTAAATTGTCTTTTATAACTTGGAATTATTTTTCGACGATAATTTTAACGAAGCTTTTAGCCGTATTCAGCCATCTTCGGTTTTAAATACATTTTAAAATATACTCAATTCATTCAAGTATTTTGTTAACTGTGTTTTTTTTTTATTTTGAACATATGATATTATTGAAATTTAAAATACCAATTTTTTTCTAGAGTACATAAATGAGTTGCTTGTGATTGATTTATTTTGCAAAGCTAAAGTTAATGTTACAATTAGTGCCTTAATAAATCTTAAACTAACGTATAGTTTCCTTCTGTGTTAATGATACGCTGTGATAGTATATTTGATTTATTTCCACACACGGACAATCTTTATTACCATTATTATCTACAAATATTGCGATCCAATAGTTTGCAGTTAGAAATTTGATCCGAAACAAAAAGTATTAGGTACCTAACCTATACGAGTACATAATATTAATAATGATTTATACACAACGCGCTTATAAAACTCTCGTACGTTACGTTGTATTACATTTGTTGAATATTATTATAGGTATACTACGTGGTAAACACGTGTACCGTTGTTTCGATATAACCACACAGGCGTCATATGGGCTTACACGACCTTGTTTCGACCCGGTGCAACGCGTGAAAAAATAAAACCTATAACGATAATATTTAAAAGATCGTACGTACGTGTTTGTTAACGTTTAAATAATAATAATTATACAAAGTGATTTATGGTAGAAGGTTGCAAAATGACAAATAAAGACTGGCCAACTACAATTATCACGCGAACACTTCAAGTTCAAAACAAAATCACCCGTGTGATTGATTACTAAACACTGGCCAACGTAACACACCATCGACGTGTAAACAACAATACACCGTCTTTATTGCACAGAAATGTTATGATATATAACGTAGGTATAGCGTGTGCATGCCGTACTATGGTCACTGCGAGCAACACATTACGCTAATAATGACATATTTTTATAATCATCGGGAATGAATGTATTGAGCGATGGACACGATAACATAATATGCATTTTAATACGTTTGTCTCGAGAGATTCTCTATTCGGAAAACCATATCAGGCGTGTCAATCTCGCACGGTATCACTTGAACCGAATATGTTGATACCGTATTATATGGGTCGCATTTATGGAAATAATTCAATCCACATGAATTCTTTATAATTTTATTCTTAACATATATTTATTTATTCATTAGATATTACATAATACTAACTGAACTGTCGGTCTCGCCTTAGAGATATTTTACTGTTTGGAAGCGAATGAAAAAAATTTAGATTGAAAAAAATCTAACTCCATAGCAATAGCTAGTGCACCTATGCACACAGAAATAACTAACAACAACATTCTCTCAACATTTCAAATGAATCAGTAGACATAACTGTACACCGATCAGTGAGTGGATGGTATACAAACTTTATACGTAGGTATAGATAAATGTACGTAGATTTTCAATAACAAAATAATTCAAAATATATAGTACATAATATTACTAAAATATTTATTTATCATTTGATTTTATTCGAAGAGCCATAAGATGATCATTTTCATTGACGGGTAGAGTCCGCCAATGCCGAGTTTAGTACTGTAATAGTGTGACGCCATTAAGTAACTAAACGCAGATTATTATCTCGAAAAGAAAACGAAAATTTGTGTAAAGTCTAAAATTGCTTTAAATATTCCGACATACAATAGATAGGTATACTTTACTGGTGTTCCACACAATAATTGCAGATTATCGTTGTCCGTACAGTGAAATCTGTCCGAAACAAGTCCTGTGCCCTTGAACAATGCAATATAATAATCAGTTAGTTGTTTTGGTCGGTGAACTTTTTTTTTTTTATTCCGTCAAAATTTACAATAATGTGAACATTGGACTAGATTAGCCGTTTCGATACGTGTCTAAAACTTAATATTTATTTGATCCTGTGAAATCACTGTACAAAATATATAATACAGGTATCCTTACATCTATATATGTGGTAAAAAGTTCAAATAATAATTAATGAAAAACTCGAGTTGTAAATGGTAAAACATGTATTAATACCAGTTTAAATACTTTTTTTTAATTTTTATGTACAAATATTGAGTTGAACACTTTTGTTTCGAACGCAATTATCACTTAGTATAAACAAGTGATCGTATATTTTAGTGATTAGACATATCTTGTCCAATTTATGATGTTAATTTGAGCCAACTGATTTTGAAAAAAATTTCAATATATTATTCGAAATAATTTTTTGATTTTGAGTAACACGAGGATTGTATTTTTATTTTCTATTTTTTTATTTATCAAAATATTATTTAAAAAACTTTTTTCAACAATGTGTTGAAGAAAACTTTTTTTTTTTATGTTGTATTGATATAGATCGGGTAATGTTCGGTACAAAGTACTTTTAAAACCGCGATAAAAAAACGGACCCTAAACTGGGTGTTATACGAAAATCTGTTCTAAGACTGGATCCAACCACTTTGCTGTAACCGCGCTAATGTTATACTTTAATTCCTGTATATCAATAAATCAAGAAAAATATGCTTTCATGGGAATGTTAAAAAAAAAAAAAAATACAATACGATACATAATTCTAAAAGTTCAAAGAACGAATGTATGATACAAAATCATACTACGACGTTATTCGGAAATTGTGGCGGAACGTACAGGTATACCCACGTGGCCACTACGTAAGTTGTACCGTGAAATCGTTAGGGTTTCACATGTTGAAAAACGTTAGTCAGCAACGAATAAAGATGATGGGAGTCTTTTTTACTTCTTGAAAACACGTTTCATTGTTTTCTTTTTTTTTCAAAACATTTCGGTGTCGGAGAATACAGATACAAAATGTCAATATTAAGTGCATGATTAACTACACTAATATCCGCGAAAAGTGAGTGCTACTAATACCGTTGTCTATATTCTCTCAGGGTTCCGGTATTGCGAAAGTTGTTCCCGTGGCGTCGTCGATTTAAACAGAAAGAAAAAAAAAGGGTTCTGGTATGAGTTAGATAAGTTGACGCCTGTTGGTGACCGTCGTACACGTAACCGAAACAATAAAAACTTGTTGTTTTTAAAAATTAATTTAAATTTAGAAAATGTATTATGGAAAGCTCGTTGAGTTGCGACTCAACACGGCGTGAACCAGTAGAATTAGACCTAAACAGACACCGCACTTCCATCAGAGTACGTGTCGGATGTATTATTCGCAGTGAATTTATTATAAAATTGAATATTTTAACGATGGACAAAGAAAAAAAACGTCACGTTTAGCTCAGCGGTCCGTATGTGCACATGTATTGTAATTTTAATATACGATATTATACAGTTGCTGTCTTAGATGATTTACGGGTGCGGTACATGTGACAGAGTATGAATTTAATACAAATTTATATAAAATATCCATGTAAATGTATTATGTACACCACGGATATTTAACTGCATTTATTACTACAAAATTGCACGCGTGGTCGCGCCTCTGCGGTTTGACATTTCCGGGTGCACCCCTCCGTCCGGTGGCTATAACTCTTGTCGGTCAGCTCGTAAATCCTTTCGGATACAACGAGTGGTGCGCGTGATATTATTATATATATTAATATATATATATATATATATATATATATATATATATATATATATATTAATACACACACATGTGTACTCGTAAGGATAAAATCTCGTCCACATTAAGTTAGTAGTAAAAATAGTACAGCAAGTTGCGTCCGGTATTTTTCGGATTCTCAAATGGGTAGGGTAAATTGCACCATAGTACAGTTGAGTCGTGATAACTCAAACATCGATAATTCGAAAAACTTGACAGCTCGAATTTTTTTTAGCCCCTTAGAAATTCTCATGACACTCAATGTGTTACGATTTTTGTTTAACTTGAATATAAAATTGTGATAAATAGCTTAGTCGAAATATATCTGGGTATTTTAGTAAGCATATTATGTTTTATCTACTCGACTGTAGAATAATAATAATATCTCGAATAATTCATATCTCGAAGCCTATTTTCATCTATATTATATTTTATAAAAATTAACCTAACAAAAAATATTTTTAACAACTTAATAGATTTAATAAACCCGCCCATACTGTTGAAAAAAAAGAGAAAATAATTTTTCGGAAGACAGTGATAATCGCCTCCTCGTTGGGTTCTCTGAGTAATGCCAGTTGGTCTTCATAAAAATAATATGTCTGTGGGGCGCATCTTACTACACAAAAATATATACCTGGAACTTATTGGGCACAATTTATAATTTCTTCCCTTCGTTCCTTCGTCACGTTTCTCGGTGAAATCTATACGCTCACACACAAATGCACGTGTATGTCTATACGGGAAGCCGAGGAACGCGCAAAATGGTCGGTAACTTTAGAGAAATCGAGCTTCATTTGAATATGTATCCAACACGCGTTAGATTACGTGCGCGCTGCCCACGCGCTCATGAAGCGTCATCCGTCTCTCCGCTGAAAACCCACCCCGTCGCCTCGTAAATCATCATGATGGATACGTATCGCGCGCGTGCTTGCGTTAATCGCGTGCCACCACCGATCGACACGATAATAACAAAACCACCCCCGCGCTCGCACGCACACATGTCAAAATCACAGAACACGCGTGACGGCCGCTGCGATTATAATAATAATAATTTAATAATAACTACGGTGATTTGTAACCCGCGTACCTCGGTCGTCGTGACGTGTCCGGTTGTTCTGCTTACGATTTATTGTTCTACAAATGACGACTTTGAACGCGACGGAGGCGAATGTCTACGCGATTCTTGCGATCCATGCGCGTGATGGCCTAAGGTTCGGGTCGATAACGCGACGACGACGACGACTGCGTTCCCTGCAGGACCCGTACGAAAATGGTGCGACAGCGGCACAATATCGAATTAATTGTGTTCAATGAGATAGCGAACGCACGAATACGATGAGATTGACGGAATTGGATATTTCTATGTTAAACGATCGTCGCATTTGTAAGTAAGTACGTTTTGAAGTATAGGTAACACGCACGCGCGCGCGATATGGACGACGGCGAAACTGCACCACACGCGTGCACGGAAACGCGCGCGTAAATGACGACGAGTCGACTTTTTATTCATTGTTGTTTTCTTTTTTTCTTCTATTTGTTTTTCTTTATTTTTAATTTTTTCTTTTTTTATCACTATTATTATTTTTCGGCATATCGTCGTTGTGTGGTGGTGGGCCTATAATGAGAAGAGATGGTGACGGAGGGGTGTAAGAAGTGAAAGAGCTCAGAAAGAGGGCGAGGAGTAGGAGTATGAGGGGGAAAAGGAGGAGGAATTAAATGAAGTGGCAGGTGACTACCGTGTGCCCGATGGCTGCAGCGCTAGCAACGACAGGAAAAATAATAACGCGCGTTGAACACTTTCTTTCTGCCGCCACGTATTTTTACATTGTTAAAAATGTAACTGTTCCTACACTATCACTGCATTATCTACGCAATGTATTATAATAATGCGATATTGTATATATATTGTGTGCGTGCGTGTGTGTGTATGTGTTGCGTTTACGATATTATAAACGTAAATAGTGGGAGTCAGCTTACCGCAGCTATCCTGCAGTGTCTTCGAAATAGTTTCGCTATCATCGAAATAGGTGCATATTATTATTATTATAATTTTTTTGTTTATTTAAAGTTGTTAACACCTCAAAAGAATGATGAGCACAGTTGTTTTCTACAATACTAATTCCTGCAAATTCTATAGAATTATAAATATTTAAGGATATAAATAATAGGTACACTTAAATACAATGAAGGATTAGTTAGTTACAAGTATTGTTAGTTCAGTAATACAGGCCATGTATAATATATGCATATAATTAGTTTATAATTAGTAAATATTCGTTATTATATTTTTTATTTCTAGTTGTAAATCAGGAAAAAAATCAAAGCTAAATACATTGTTACATAAACAAATTACCGAATTATCGATAATTATAATAAAACTGTTTTATTAAAACAATATTTTTATAGTAACAAACATATCCTATATAAATGTAATATTTCAACGATATTTTTACAATATCTTATTGAAACATTTATTTTGTTATTTTGATGCGTATGAATCGTTTTATATGCCCTAAGAAAGTAGAAAACATACAAAATATTTTATTTTAATATTCCATGAAAATTAAAAAATAACATTATTTACATGTACCACAGTATAGCATTCTGTACTCAATATTTCACTTAAATTTCAATACATTTCAACGTACGCAATATAGTCTATAGAGATATAGTCTAGCCTGTGAAATAATATTTTTTGAAACTATATATTTATTGGAAAACAATTAATTATTCATCGAATATTCAAATAAAAATAATTCAAAACAATGATAAACCATTAAATTTTATTTAAAATTTACAATACAATAAATATACTGTTTAATTAGTAACATTATTATTAGAAACAAACAATATTTTGTAATTTAGTTTGAAAGTATTAGTTGTATCTAGATTCGATCAAGTTTTACTATTTTATATTCACTAGTGTACCTACTGTGGACGTATTTAAAAAACGATCACACCCATTTTACAATCATACAAAAAACATGTGTAGTATATACCTATAGTCTATAACGAATTCGTATGGTTAAATTTTAATTGGCAATTTTAAACGTGTATTAATTTTTTACTTTAATTATGTATTAATGTTGTATCATTGAAGTTTAGTCTACCCTACAATACCGCTTGCTTATCCGCGGGCCCAATTCAGTTATAATAATTGCAATTTTTTTGACTTGTATATTGTAAAACTATTATGATGTATTGATTTGTATTCTTTATAGATAGAACTGCAATATTATAGAATTAATTTGTTTCACATTTACCCGTCAAAAATTATACTGATCGATATTTTAAACAGGTGTGTTTTACCTGTAGTTATACCCTATACTGACTATGCTGTACCAATATCCGTTATAATAATTATAAGTAGTAATTAATAACGATTAGAAAATATACTATTGAGACATAGAACTGAATAACTTCTACGAATACCGGTTTGATCAAACATTATGATTTTTTCGTATAAAATGTAACGGCGATGAACGTTCATATCCGCAACAATTTATAACTCGATGGTCAAAATGAATTTACATTTTGCCCGTAAGCTATAACGCTATTATACTAATATTATAAATATACGTTATAATAAATCAATTAATACGTATATTGTATACACATATAGAATGCGTTTTGAGCGATTACAAGGTAGAAAAGAAACTATTTTATCGCGCGTGCAACATACACGACCCACACACGATCTAGTATTTTTATATACGTAAGTACAAGTACTCGGGGGCCGTCCATAACATGTAGCACCGACGATTCAGTATTGAAATGATGTATTTTATTGTTACTGCACACGAGGCGGTTGGCGGTGTTACGTGGATCACAGCGGGTCAAATCAACTTAGAAAATAAACAGACGGGTGTATCGCATCGACGTGAATGGTCGTACACCCGCGCGGGTTTATCGAACACGAAGTCTTTTTGCGAAACAATCGCAGCAGTACGCGATCTTATCGCTTTCGGTACTGGCCTCGCGACCGTTCGGATTCGGCGGACGACCGGGCGCACAACGTTTCTGGAACGAACCGCAGCCGTTCGATATTGTTACTACGTACCCATTGTGTTGACCACGATGAGATTACCGGAGAAGAGACCGGTCGCGACAGGTAGACACGAGACGTGTATAGATTAATTTATGAAAGTAAAAGTCTCTCGCGTTACATTCGAAACCATATAATGAATGTACAACGATCGGTTGTACTGCGGCGGCGGGACCTCTACCTCTCGACCGAATCTCAGTCGCCGCGGTATTATGTGGTGAATGACATCGATGTTCAGGAACCACGATTTTCATTGTTCGTATCGTATCCGTGTCGACGGCGTGCGTAATATACCTATAGCGTATCGTGACCCAGAAAAAAAATCGTGCAGCGATCATACCGCGGACTGCAACACCGTCGCAGCAACTCTTATGACAATCATGTTTACGTGTACGAGTGCTTGACGGACGCGAATGGGTTGACTAGGCGTTTGATAAGCGTGTCCGCGTGATGCGTTCGAACTAAACGCATTTCCAGTGTACGTGGGTGTACGCGCGTGGTTTGCACAAGACATTATGAATGTATGCGATCGCGTAACGACGGTGTAACGGTGCAACGCATCGAAAAGGGAAAATTTAGCAGCGCCTTATCCGGGATATCAAAATACCTACATCTAGTGGTAATCTACCCTGCACGGGCGGTTTTAATGCGCAAACGTTTTTTTTTATATTTTTTTTTTACACGAAAACATTCGTTAATTTGATAGGTACACTCGCGTGTATGGTGTAGAGAGTACCGTCAGTTTCTGACAAGCAAAAACCAAAAGCGAATACGTGATGAATATATCATCATGTACGGGTGCACATCTAATCACGTTTAACTCTTTGCGGCATGATGGTTATGGTTATGGTGGTTAGCATAAAAGTACCTACATGGTTTTTGGACATAATTTTTTCGCAATTGTCTATAAACCATTAAATTATGTGGGCTGATTAATGTTACAAATACACTTAAGACAACCATTTGCATGCCAAGTCACTTCTTTGTACGCGTAATCGAATCATTCGACGAAATGAGAATAAATCGTGTCTTTACTTCTTCGTGCTATAACATTTTAAGCGAATTTATTTACATTTCGATGGATAATCAAATTTTTTATAAGTTATCTGTTCTATAACCGTTCGGATTCTAGAGACTTTTGAGTTTTAATATTATTTTAAATAAAGAATTTGACATAATAAATGACATATCTTTAAATTTCCAAGTCAACATAAATATAACAATTACTTACATTAATCATATTAATAATTCATGAATCATAATATGATCATCATATTATGAACGATTACTTTGAACAATCGGGTCAGTGAAATAGTTGAGATCTATGCGTACATTTGGCTTAGATCAGTGGTTCCCAACCTTATTTATTCTACGCCCCCTTTGTAGATTTTCAAAAATCTCGTCCCCCCCCCACCTATAAATTGAAAAAATTATAATTTTTTTGTTTATTTTAAATTTTACAAATAAACTATATAATATTCGGAACGACTACTTTTTTATTAATGATAGTAATTATAAAATATAAATAACTGTAAATAATATAGTATTATAGTGGAATTATAAATTGACGTGAGTAATTAAATAAATTAGTAAAAAATATAAATAATAAAATTAACATTTAATGTGAAGGCTGACAACACTTTTTTTTGGACAATTTTTTAAAGTTCGGCTCGATGTTTGATAAAGAACACCTCAAGTCAGATTCGACATCCAAGCGTTAGGGCATGGTGCACTGTGGCTAAACACTTGTAATCTTTATCGATTACTTTATCGACTTTAACGACCCTATATTCTATAATATATAACGATAACCAGTCTTTATTAATTTTTCATTTTTTCTCTTCATTTTAAATATAATAAAATTTGATAAATAAAAATTTTACTTTGTGATGACTGCTTGCGCCTCCCCAGCGATGTGTATACGCCCCCCAGGTTGGGAACCACTGGCTTAAATGAATCTAACGAAATATATTCTGTTCGAATTAGATTAAATAGTGATAACAATAATAATAGGAATCCGTTTTTGTTAACTATATTATAACTACAATAATAGGTACTGCAATAATTGTTTATAATTATATGCTTTTAAGCGATATCGTTTAGTGCGTTTAATCCTTCTTACACCGCCATGTTTTGCAAAAAGTAAACCACAGATAAATGGATAAACATATGCAGAATTCGGTCATTAATTATGCGTGTACCTATGTAAACACAGCTGCAGTACATATCAATTAGTATGTGAAACATGGTCACGCGTACTTACCGTTCACGTAAATAATACGACGAGTGTACCAGGTAGTCCAGGTGTAATGTGTATGTACAACGTGTATGGTATATAATTTCGTGTAACAACATTAAATTTGTTTAGACAGATAATGGACTAAAACATAACCATTGTATCGTGCGAACACAGTGTACGGTAATATATATATATATGTATGTAGTGCGTATATGCATATAATTTGATACCGTTGTCTAGGTATATAGTTATCATGTAATATAATTTTATCCTCATTTCGATAATGTTTATATTGCTATGAATATAAAAATGCAACCATTAAAATGAAAATAATAAATAAATACAACGTTACAATAACAATTACAGATATGTAATAATTGTATTACATTTATTGTTGTATCGATTGCTATTTAAACTACATGTATGTAATACGGAAATTCGTTTGAAAATATATCTATACGTCCTGAAAATAATTTAGGGAGTATATATTTCAACAACACTGTATACTGATTTGCGTGCTTTTATTATTTATTTATATATATATATATTTTTTTTTTAATAATGATTAATCTACAGTAGAGGTGAGATACTATGTACTCGTATTCGCTGTTGTCGTTCATTGATGTATAACAATTTGGTTAAAATAGCGTAATGCACACGATAAACGAAACAAACATAACACATCGGGTGGTTGCAGGTTATGCGGCAACACCTTACAAAATATACACGGATTATGTAAGTATAATATAAATATAACATTAATGTGTATAATAACATAATAAAGTGCTCATAATAAAAATATTCTGAATATTTATGATTTATAACTTTGGTCATGACAACATTTAAATTTACAAAAATCGAAAAATATAATCAAGTAGGTACTCAACAATTTTTACAGCAAATACTGAAAATCCCTCTAGATGATGTTGCGGTTGCCGACGAACGTCTTCACTGCCATCCGGAGTGGATTAGTATGTACAATCAAAAATCGTGTGTTTAGCAGTTTTCCACGATCGTGGGTAGTATAGACACGCAGATTTGGTGCAGTTAGTGCCTGAAACACCAATGCTCTATAAAGGTCCGCATCACTCCGAGAACCGCAATCTTCTGGACTTGAGTTATGAAGTTCTGACCGATCGCGTACTTGACTGCTCTTTTTGGCCTCGTCAATGAGACGTACAGCAGCTTTTTTTTCACCACGAATATTAGCAACATTCTCTTGGATTGCAAAGACTCTCCAAGGTTGGCATGAGCCTTCCTATACCACACGATGCTCGAGACGCTTTGCCCAAGACTGTTTTGAAATATTTACTGAAGTTGAAGTGCGAGACCAGATGAAGTTCCAGGAAACGCAACTTTTTTTTACCAAATTCGCGTGACTTTCTCTATAAAACAATGGATTTCGATAAGTTCATGATCATCCATCCAGGCATCGGTGACATCCATTGTAGGCTTTACCGCTCCACATCTGATATTCGAGCAGTAGCAAGTAGAGAGCTAAATCGTAAGCGAAAACGATGAGCTGAATTCCCGGTACTTTCAGTCCGTCGTATGGATATCGTCATAGAAGAAATTTCACAACATGAGACTAAAGAAAGAATTCTGCGAGACACATCCTTTATTACAGGTCTATCGGTTATATTCCCATCTGGTACTCTTATTTTAAACAAATATTTCTCTCACGTCTTCATGTAAGGCTATAGCATTTTAACTAGTCAATGAAAGACAAGAAAGCCTTATTCAAGTGTTTCCACAGCACGAAATTGAAGGCACTCTTCACGTAAATTACCACCAAGACACATAATTCCTAATATTGCGAAGGAAAGGAATATTTTGATTTTCTATCAACCAGTGAAGAATGGTCGTTATTTACGCATTACATGCAATGTAGTAGGGATTTTTTTTTTAAATATTATATAGTACGCATATATTATTTTCTCCGTGATATTTTCTTGTAATAATATGAAATATACGAGTAGTCTTGTACTGCCCATAGTGCCCATAGTTTTGAAAGCATAGAACATTTTTGAAAACGTGGGCTATGTACATTTTTAAATAATTTTTTTAAATTGTTTTAAGCAAATACAACAAACTGGTTTTACAATCTTTACTTGAGAACGAAAAAATGATAATAATAAAAACATTTTTAGTGAGAGTAAGAGTGGCAAAATTGTGTTGTAGTTGTAAAAGTCTAAACATTGCCCTGCGGACACGACGATATTCCCCGGGTACTATGGTTCACTACTAACGGTCTTTGGTTATCTATTCTGCTCGTATTCACTACAACAATCCGGAAAGAACGTTGTCGTTTTAAAACAAAAAATTTTCATCTATGTCGTCTAATGTAATATTCGATCCATACAATACAGCGTTAACTATAGTGAAATTAATCGATTTCGTGTTCTTCACATACTCATTATTATACTGTTACGATGCGATCACTGCAGTCTTCAAAGTAATTTTCAACGTTCAAGTAGATCGAAATTAATTGTTTTTCTGCAATTTTCTGGTATCGAAAGAATATAATAATGCTTGAATGTCGCGTTCAAGTATACACTAGTAGTGCGGAGCGTCGTCGTCACACACCGACCTTGGAAGCCTTGAGCAAGCACGACGCTCATTGTCATCGAACAAGAAGTACGTAATGTCGGGCTAGGGGGCATTTCTGCACGTTAGGTGTAACAGGTATTAGTGGTGTACTACACGAACGCATAAATCTTTCGGTACGAACGAGCTTCGGGCAGATCCGGAACGGACACTTCCCGCGACCGTATTGCCGTGTTACTAGACTGCTCACGAGGTCGAAAACTTTATCGAAGTTATAACATTTTCTTGTCTACGAACATCAAGTCATATTCTCTCTTTACCCATACCCCTTACCACGTAATCAATGTCATGGATTCACGAGGCTCGTCCAGTACACACGTATTGACAGCGCACAGAAACCATCATTGAATGATACAACATATATTTGGGGTTATGTTAGTTAGGTCAGATTGTTTCATTGAATAAAAAAAAACAGTTACCTCGAATGGCCTTGGTAAATGTAGGTTTCCACGATTCCCGCCTCAAAAAAAGTATATAGTCAAGTGATATTGTAGTAAATGTTTTAGATCATACTACGTACAGTACTGTTAAAAACGCATCGATCTATACGTTTTGTTTTATTTTTTTGACTGTTTTGACACCAAACTGATTCTGAGAATCGATATCTAATAATTTTAAGAAAAAAACAATGAATATTTATAATGTTTTATACAACTTCATATTAATAATATATAAAATTAGTACTAATAATATACACCGAATAAGAGTAAAGAGTATTTTCAAGAAAAATCTAGAAATATTTTATGTTTTTAATCATAACATTTTCAAGATTGTTTCGTGCAGGAAAATGGTCGATTATTTTTATTGGTTTGCCGATAAAGACAAGATTGTTAACAACATCGACAACATATAAGTGTACCTATGCGAGATGTGACAATTATATTGCTATATTATTACATTATACATCATTATATCATTAAATTAGAAAAATTAATTTTGTATCACAGAAAAATTTAACGAAATGACAACTCTTTAGTATATAAGAGGAATCGCTCATAATTTCAAATTTTAAAGCTGTATGAAAACGTGAGATAATTTTAAATTTATAATAAATAATAGTAATAATCAAAACTGAAATATTTTTTGCGGAGTTTTTTTTACCGGAGATAATTTTGACGGAGATATTTTGTCGGGTCACCGGCGCAAAATTACTATCGTATTGTATGCACAAATGTTAAATGAGTGGTATCATTTGTAAACATTTTTTTTTTATTTTAGTAATTCATATAAATGCAAATGAAAGTACTTGAGTGTAGAAATTTAATAAATCATTTTTTTATTTTTTACTGACAAACTATGAAAAGTTAAAAATCGGAATAATATATCTGAATCAGCTAACTATAACATTAATAATAATACACAAGACTTAAATTATAATGGAGTTTTTTTTTTCGAAAAATTACATGATAAAATAAATACTCAGCTATACGTGACAAATTTAAAAGACAATCGGGAATTATTCAAACAATACAGTTTAAGAAAGTAATAAAACATTGTTGATAAGAATCAACATCATTATACATATTTGACATACGATTTGTTCGGGATTAACGATACTAAAGACTACTAAAGTCTTGTATTATCATTAACCACTACTAACGTACGCAAGTATTACATCTCTACACCAATTCTAAGTCTTCTTTTATTTTAACCATTACTGCGTCTGGTTTTTGTTTCATCGAGTTGTCCATAATATTTTATACAATATACAAGTTCCGGGTTTTCAGGTAATTTTAATTTTAGATTTCGATTTCTCAAGATCTCTAGACCACCACACTGAACCACTCGACCACTATTTAAGTCTCTCCAATATTTTTTACATATTATCAAGGCTGAGCATTATCGAGTTAAAAAGTTAAAGTTAAATTAAAAAGTTTATTTTATTATAACTTTTTAACTTAACTAGATACTTTTGGGTTTTCATAACTTAACCATTAACTTATTAAATTCATTGTTAATTAACGTGAAATTAATGAATTTAGTTTTCATTTTAAAATTTAAGTTAAGTTAATTATTTTTGTTTTTTAATTTATTTTACATTTCACTAATTCAGTCATTTTCATTTCAAAAAATATTTTTTATTGTAAATTCATTAGAGTTAAAAATGTTATTTTCCTTTGTATTCTATTACTATTATTACTTTTTGTTTTAAATGAACAACCTTACATATTAGAAAATATTTTATAATAAAAGATTTTATATTATTTATATTATTCAATTAATTATATTAACTATCAAGTATAAATAATAGTACCTAAATAGACTAAACAATATATTTAAAATGATAAATGATATTATTGTTATCGACGATTGTCATTTCGGGAAAAAATAAATAGTATTGATATAATGATATAAACATACAATTTAAACACTTAAATTGATTTTAAGTATTTAATACATTGTATCAATTTAATCAAATATTTTGTGATTTTTTTTAAAAATGAAAAACTAATAAAATATATACTATATAGAAATACTGTATATCGTATGAAGTATAAGCATTATAATTTATAATTTAGTTTTGCATTGATTAGAAATAAAGTACACTAACATATAAAAAAATAGTAACTTTTTTAACTTAGAAAAAAGTTTAAAAAAATGTGTATTAATTTTTAACTTAACTAAATTAATCAATAATTTTATTAACTTTTAACTTAACTAAATTAACCAATAATTTTATTAACTTTTAACTTTAAACTTTTTCCTATTGTTGCATATTAACTTAACTGAGTTAAAACAAATCATTAACTTGCCCAGCCTTGTATATAATATAGACTCTTTATGCTCTCTATTATAGAACGGAAAGACTAAGTTAGTAATTACATGGCTGTAATATAATAGAGAAAATTTGTTAGATTATCAATGGATATAGAAATACAAAAGAAACTTATATACGATTAAGCAAAAACAAATCCTTCGATATTGCCAATTTCAATTTTGCACTAAATTATACAAAAGAAAAAAAAAATTAAATAATTAAAAATAAAAAAAAAATTAAAAAATCATTAAGTTTGAATTTGATAATAAAAAATAATTAAAGTGAAATATCTTGGTATCTATTTCCAAGTTTATTTAAATATAATAATAAAGATTCTGTATACTAACGGTTTGAAAATTGTTTATAGGGTTTCACTTTAAATAACGTTGTCGATAAATCTGGGCTCGGCCCTCGGATTAGTTATGCTTAGCATTTTTTTGGTTGAAAATTGGTTTATGATACGTGAAGAATATAAGTTACAACATTTCGGGAACGTGAATTTGACAATTTCGTATAAAATATTCTATGCTCAGTCGTATTATTGAAAAGGTATGCTCAATTGTTCTTCACCGAACTAAACACCTATGCACAATAATTATTTTTAGTTGCCTATAGTAGGTGTATAATATTTTTCTGCCCCATTCTATGTAAAGTTGTACATTATATGTCAATATCATTTAATCTAAAGCAGGCGCGGATCCAGAAAATTTTAACAGGGAGTGCTTAAAAAAAAAAAAATGTTACATCATTCTATTACTATTTTGTATTTGATTTATTGGTACTAACTATTTTTCATACATCAGTATTTATTAAATATAAACTTGAAAATAACTTTAATTTCTTACATATATTGTAATTGTAATTTTCTTGAGTGTTTTTTACTGAATTCTTTGATAACTTCCTCTAGAGTAATTTCAATATCCCTATGAATATTAAGAAGCATAAGTCCATTTAATCTATCTTCTCCTATTGTTGATCTTAAATATGTTTTTGTTCGTCAAAGTGAGTAAAATGTTCTTTCTGCGGTGCAAGTAGTAACCGATATAATAATAATAATAATATCGGTGATAATGAAAAACACCGATAATATTATTATTTACGACAGGGGGTGCCCAAGCAACCATAGCCCCCCCCTCCATAAATCCACGCCTGATCTAAGGTAAATAAGTAGTGTTGTTGGTTATCAAAATAACTAAAGAACATTTAGCTTTATAATTTCAATTCATGAAATCACGAGAAAGAAGTAAAAATAAAAGCTAAAAATATGTTCAAGAAGCTTATGAATATTTTAAAATGATGCGCTATACTTATTAACAGATCCAAAGTTGTAAGAATTGCATATTCTTCTACATGCTTTCTATTTGCAGTACACCAAACTAGAAATCCAAGCTATTTATGGGTGAATTTAAAAATTAAAATATCATTAATTAAATTAATCTCTTAATTAATATCTCATTAATTAAATATTCAACATAATCTCAATAAAGACTTTTAAAATATATTTTTATTTAATTTTTTTTTCTTAATGTATTAAAATAAATTACCTCTTTACTATTTAATTTATTTTAACTGTTTTTTTTCTAAAATTCCATATTAATATGTAAATGCGTTACCGCTTAAAAAACTTAACACATAAACAAAAGCTTAGTCCTTTAAAATATTCAACAGTTTTTATTGTTTTATTATTTTTGTTTTTCGTAGATAACGTAAATTTAACATATTATAATTGAAATAGTTCTTGAGACCTGGAGCTGTAGTACTAAGAAATAAATAATAATAATGCATAGAGATTTTTAAAAATAGTCGAAAATTCAGTATTCATAAAAACATCAATAATCATTAATGAAAATATATTGTCTGCTTTTATGAATAGTATCAGTTTTTTCTTTTCAATCGGATATGTTCTTCTAAGCGACGCAACCCATTTGTGCCCGAAGCAATTTATCGTAGCCCATTTGCGCCCCAAATCATAGCACATATGCGCCCGATTCAAATCCGGTGAAAATCGTGCAACGTTGCCTTTTATTGAGTATATTGGCGTGTAACTATTTTTTTGTATTATTAACATTCTTATTATTGACCAATATATATTATTAATTTTGATTATTTTTGACGTAGGATTTTATATTTTTAAACAATCTTAAACAACAACTGACAACTAATATGTATTATTTGAAGGTGTTAATTGACATTTTTCGAAAAGTGGTTTTTATTTTGTGGATTAAAGTATTTGACTATTTTATATAATTGATAAACATATTAAAGCAGCATATGATGCATAAAATAATCCAAACCACGTGTGCTTAACTTAAAAACTATAAAAGTTCCAAGCATTTAAGAATGTATAAACTAAAATGATGCTTCCTGAAAAGTATAGAAAATGTTAATGTTAATGTTTACCTTTATCCACTCACCCCTTCATTTATTTTGGTTTATTTTGGTTCTATAAACATTTATTTTATGCATTATTAATAATATTTAAAATTTAGATATATATATGTGTATATTATTGTAATTGCATTTATTAATTATTTTGATTTTACGTAAAAATATTTCTATTTGAAATTTATAAATTAATGCAATATAAATAATATTTATATATAATATGCATACTGTGTAGTATTTAACATTATTTTTAAAATAATTACTTTTTATTAATTTTGATTTTACGTAGGATTTTGTATTTTCAAACAACAACGGCAACGTTGCATGCAAAATAGGCGAATTTGGGCTATAAATCAGGGTGATAAGTTTTTTATTTTGGGCGCAAATGTCCATAATCCTCGGGGCGCAAATGGGCTGCTCATGGGCGCAAATGGGCTACAGCCCATTTAAGAAAATTTATAGGCGAGTACTTCCAGTGATAAACATATTTTATAATTATCTTGTTAAGTGTAATACAAACAAATACAATTGTTTTATCAAGTAAGACACGTTTGTTTTTCAATAAGGTACTTACCTCAATATAAGGAAAAATATATTTGATATAGGTACTATATATTACAATTGGTCTTCACTGAGAACTGTTTTTCGATAATATATATGCATATATTATGCTATTTATTAATACTTTAAAATATCTATAGGTACAACTACGCATGCGAATATAATTAACACGATAAAGAATGAATTCCGATTTACATCCAGGTTTTTAATATTTTACTTATATTTCGGACACACGATAAAATTATACAACCAGACCGGTAAATCCTATACAGATTACTGGTCACGATTCTATATGAGTACGTCGACCACGATCAACTGCAAAATGGTTAACAACACGTAGAATATTGCTATTACTACTACACACATATGAGGCATTGTAGCGAGGTATACTGTTGAATCGACATCTGATGTACACACCTATACCCATGTACATATTATCGTTGATGTTCGTGACGGATATCCCACGAGTCCTGCGTCGCCAGAAAGCCAGATGTGTCAGATTAGTTAGACTAGTCCACGTTAATTAGCTACCGGTGTATCAAACGACTTCATTACACGCATCGGCGTGTTCCCCACGTCAAAAAAACAAGAGCAAAACAAACACGACATATCATGAGTCACATTTACCTACATATAAAAGAAAAGGTACTTAAATTTTAAATACACGTACGTAGATCTGAAATCAATAAATCAAGTAGAAAAAGAACTAAGATAGACATAAAGGTAAAAACGGTGGTTGAGTGCACGTGGCAAAATTATCTCAACTTAACGAGATCGCGCGTATATAATACGATACTAAAAAGTTACGCGCATGAAAACACGACTGATCACGACGTAGCCGATCCACACACATTCATATTATGTTTATAAAATTATTATTCATATAACATTTACGTGTTAGATTAAAGTTTTGGTAAACGCAAAGAATTAGGCTATATAGTATTATTTGGTTAACAATAAGATTAAACGCCTTAAATGCCAAGTCACCATTACAGTAATTATGCCGTATTGACTATAATGATTGGGTATCAAATATTTGATCGACAGGTATTACTATACTATCTAATTAATCTAATTATCTATGATAAAAACTGTTAGTAAATATGGGAAAAAATTAAAATAATTATAATTTAGTTATAATTTTTTTATTATAACTTAAGAAAAAAAATTGAAGATCAGACAATAATATAGAACATATCAATTTACCAACGAATATCTTAAAGTAAAAAATGCTTTCCTTATATTATAAATATGTAACACTTGTGGATTAATAGACAACTTATGCAGTTGTAATACATACTTTACAAATTCAGCAAATACTTCATGAATTTTCCAAATATTTTATTAATCTTGATAACTTCAGCATCTTATAAAATTAAAACATAAATTCCTTGATCCGAATAATAATTATATTTTTTTTTTAAAAGTCAAATCAATGTAAAATGTGTACAACTTAATTCAAAAAATAAAAATTGACACAATATTACAAAAATTATTCAAAACACTAGAGCTTGGATCCTGAATATTATATTTTGTGTTTTAATAAATCATTAGATAATTTTTTATAAGAGAAAACAACTTTTTTTAAAACCAAAAGAATTATGATTATGAATCTTAATAAAATGTTGGTCAATTTTAACTTATATCACCTCTAGTATTATTTCTCATTGGTGTGTTGACCCTGAAATGGTTATTTGGCATCATTTTATAGTATTATAAAATACCTAATCTAATATAGAAGACAATTGTTGGTTATTTTGTCAGAAAAACTAGTATTATTTTGTGAATATACAATGCAGGTAAATATTAATTTATAACCGTATGAATACAAATTATGCAGACACAAATTGTCGGACGAAATGTTTACAACTTTGCTATCGAACAATTATTGTTCTTATTGCCATTTTCCTTAAAAAAACGCAATGGCATTGTCGGAACAAACATAGAACATTAATACGATTATTAATTATTCTTTATTACACACTACATGAGTTCCGCGGTGGAAGCCATCCGATACACACGTGTCTCTGTGCGCTCCTCTCGTAATTAATTATAATCGCACTCATTAGTGTTCACTGTCCAGTGAATGTGACTATGAGTAAATTTTAGTTGTACTTTAGAATTTCTTTATTCGCAACCTATCGCAGTGTTTTATTATGTTAAACTTAATAACGTCGCTTGTATAAGTTCTCCAAAATCTTCGTTTAAAATCATTACTTAAGTTCGCCGTACTCACATTATTGCGTTATTACGCAATAGTGCATACGAGTTCTCCTTATCTGCGACCGCCACCAGGCGGTCTTGATAAAACGATCACACGCCGCCGCTGCCGCAGTTAATTATGAATAATATTAATATTAAAGCTAATCAGCAAATCGTTAAACAAAAATCAACAACGTCCAGTCTGCCAAATAATTTAATCTCTCATGCTTCTAATTCCAAATATGTTAGCGCAACTTCAAATAAAAATCCAATTGATAATTTAACTTTCGGTACAAATCAAGTTAAAAGAAATCTCTCTTCATCTTCCCAAACTTCATCGACAAGCGATCAAGTCAATATTAAATCGCAAAATATTATAAAAAAAAAAACTAAACTGTTTAAATCAACAAATCGGTTCGAAGTCCTAAATCAACTTAATGAGCCTGACCTAAACTCGTCTTCGCAACAGCTGCCTTTCGAACAAAATAATGATATCTCAGACGAAGTTTTCAAACCACCGCCCCCTATTTGTGGTAAACTACTTAGATCTATGTACAGCTTTAACTGAATTAATTGGTTTAGATAATTTCTTCTGTAAAACGTCTGCTGACCGTTTAAAAATTCAAACGTCGAACCCCGAATCATATAGGGCACTTATTCACTTTTTAAAAGAACAAGAAGCGGAATTTCACACTTATCAGCTCAAACAAGATAAACCACTCCGTGTTGTCATACGTAACCTTCATCCAACCACTAATGTTGACACAATTAAAGAAGAACTCGAAGTTCGTCTGTTTGAAATAAGACGTGTTACAAATGTTCTCCACTAAGTATCAAAAATTCCACGTCCGCTCATTTTCGTAGACTTAGAGCCATCAATCAAGTCAGCTGAAATCTTTCATCTGTCCTCACTGTTACACACAAAAATCAAAGTCGAAGAGCCATATAAATCTAAAACAATCAGCCAATGTACAAACTGTCAGGATTATGGTCACACAAAAACCTACTGCGGATACCCCTCACGCTGCGTCCGCTGCGGCTCAAATCACAAGTCCACTGACTGCCCAAATCAACGCTCGGAACCACCAAAGTGCGCCCTCTGTTCAGGCAATCATCCTGCAAGTTATAAAGGCTATTCCATCTACAAGGATCTTCAGCGTGCCAAAAAACCTTACACCAAAAGTAACTTTGTACCAATTAACACTAGATTTAATACCACAACTGTAAGAGATAGTCATCCAATAAATGACACCCACCCAATTCCGCCCGATCCTCATTCCCCCACCTATGCCCAGGCTACTTCTGGTAGGCCAGCTATTAACTCAACTCCTTCATCCACTCCTGATTTAAATTCTACCATCACAAACTTCCTTGAGGATTCAAATCACTGATAAATCCTCTAATATCCCTTCTCACCAAAGTAATTGAAAAACTTCTTGCTAAATAAAATGTCAGACAAAGTTACAAATAAATCACTTTTAATTCTTCAATTTAATGCAAACGGAATAAAAAATCACGTCAATGAACTCCAAACAGTTCTATACAATTCACGCATTGATTTAGCACTAATTACCGAAACCCATCTCACCAAATACTCTAACATTTATATACCTGGGTATAAGCTTTTAAAAACCGACCATCCTGATAACACGGCTCATGGTGGTGTCGCTATTCTTATAAAAAATTCTATACAATTTCAACCTCTCCCACATTTTTGTTTTGATTATTTACAATCCTGTGCCCTAATCATTAAATTAAATAATATTCCTATTACTATTGCGGCCATCTACTCTCCTCCAAAACATAAGATAACAATTCAAAATTATACTAATTACTCTAACTCGATTCATAACAATTGCATTATAGGCGGCGACTTAAATGCAAAACACCAGTCCTGGGGTTGCCGGGCAAACAATCCACGTGGTCAGGTTCTTCATAATTTTGTAACTAGAAGAAATTTAAAAGTTCTTGCTCCACCGGGCCCAACATATTGGCCGACCTCAGCCTGTAAAAACCCAGATATTCTAGACATTTTCATAACAAAAATCCCAAACAACATTCACTGTACGACGGAGAATATACTCGACTTAAATTCTGACCATTCCTCAGTACTGCTAACTCTTAATGTTTCTCCTCCTCTTCGACAGGAATTCCCGAAATTATTTAATCGTACCACTAATAAAATCAAATTTCATGACACTGTCGACCAACAAATCAAATTAAACATTAAATTAAAATCCCATGACGACCTGGATCTAGCTGTTAACAATCTCACAAACCTCATTCAAACTGCTGCTTGATCATCTACAGTCACTTCTCTCAACCCTTCTAAGACTCCTGCTATACCACTCCACATTCGTGAAATAATTGTTGAAAAACGTAGGTCAAGGGCTCTTTACCAACGAACCCACCTGCCTTCTCACAAACAAAAATATAATAAACTAGCCAATCATCTAAAAAAATTGTTAGCTAAACTCAAAAAAAAATATTTTGTAAGCTTTCTAACAAATCTCTCAAATGATAGTAGTCTTTGGAAAGCAACAAAATATGCGTGCAAAACTAAAGTCCCAAACGTCCCAATAAAAAAAAACGATGGTAGCTTTGCTATATATGATATAGATAAAGCCAAACTGTTCAAACTCCATCTATCTGAAATTTTCCAGCCTCACCCTGATATTACCTCTCCTAATAACATCAATTCTGTGGAAGAGTTTTTAAACTCTCCACTACCAGTAGCTCACCCTGTCAAACACTTCTCTCCGAATGAAGTTAAATATGCTATTGATAAATACCCTCTCAAAAAATCTCCCGGGTTTGATCTTATTACTGCGGAAGTTGCCAGATGCCTGCCAAAAAAAGCGATCATCCACCTCACACATTTATTTAACACTGTTCTCAGGCTCTCATATTTTCCTACTCTCTGGAAATTCTCGATTATTATTCTTGTTCCAAAGCCCAATAAACCTCCTGACTCCATCTCCTCTTACCGACCCATTAGTCTGTTACCTTTTTTCGCTAAAATCCTCGAAAAGCTTTTACTTAAACGAATTCTACCATGCTTAACTATAAATTCCATTCTTCCCAACTCCCAGTTTGGATTTCGATCTACCCACTCAACTATCCATCAAATTCATAGAGTTGTTGATGCAATTTCTTATGCTTTAGAAAAAAAATTATTTTGCACTTGCGTGTTTCTTGATATCTCTCAAGCTTTTGATAGGGTCTGGCACCACGGGCTCCTTTTCAAATTGAAAAAATTTTTACATCCTGTATACTTCCTGATCATTAAATCATATCTTTCTGACAGATATTTCAGTACTCGTTTCGGCGAAACCCTCTCCAGTATAGCCAAAATTTCGGCAGGCGTTCCGCAAGGTGGAATTCTTTCGCCTGTGCTCTACAACATCTACGCCTCTGATCAACCAACCTCCCCGGATACGCTAGTCGCTGACTATGCCGACGATAAAGCCATGATATCAGTAAATAATGACCCGATTATTGCTTCCCGCCATCTTCAAAATCACCTCTCCCTCATGGAAGAATGGTACACCAACTGGCGGTTGAAAATAAACCAGTCAAAATCCGTGCATTGTACTTTCACCCTTAGATCTACTCCCTGTCCAGCTGTCTCCATACATGGTATCACTATTCCAAACTCTCAAGCAGTTAAATATCTTGGACTAACTCTAGATCGTAGATTAACCTGGTCCCACCATATTAAGTCTAAACGAATTAACTTAAACTCTCGTTTACGCCTTCTTAAAACATTTATTAATAATAACAAATTCACTAATATCAACACAAAACTGCTCATATATAAATCTTTAATCAAACCAGTATGGACCTATGGCATCCAGCTATGGGGTAATGCTAAAAAATCTAATCTCAACAAAATTCAATCCTTCCAAAACTTAGCCCTCAGGAAACTACTCAATGCTCCACCTTACGTCTCAAACTGTACTATCCACACAGACTTAAAAATGAAAAACGTCCAGGAAGAAGCTAAAGCACACTATAAGCGCTTTCATAACCGTCTGTCCTCCAACTGTAATCCATTAATCCGTGATCTCGCAGTCCCGACCATTTCTGGCAATCCTCCTAGGCGTCTCAAACGCAAATGGTGTCGCGACCTTTTCACCCCGCCCATTCAAATTTAAAATATAAAAAATATAAAAAATAAAACATAAAATAAAAAAATACTCATAGTGAGTGTCATTGATGGATGGCTTCTCACATCTCGTGTTTTCTGTAAATATATATGTTCATGTTTATGTTAGTTCTCTTCTTTTTTTTTTAGACGCATTAATGTAACATATATATGTAATCTCACTCTTATCATATGTACTCATTGTGCCTAGTAGGTACAGATTGTATATTTCAAATAAAGAAAAAAAAAAAAAAATTACACACTACATAAATACACATTTTTACGAACAAAATGTTTTGTATCAGTTTTGTTTTTATTGTGCAGCGTGCATACATGTACAACTAATCTTAAATACTGAATATTTCTTCATAATAATTTTATTTCAATAAAATATCGACTTGTAAGAATAGTACTAATATACTTACGAGCTATAATAATAAAAATAATACAAACAACTCATGACGGAAATGAAGCAAGTACTATACCGACTGCAATTACATGAATAGCAGCAACGGAAAACTCAACAAATTATATTGTGGATATAACTTATTATTTTTATCAAAAGGTTAGTGTTTAATTAAAACACAAGTTACTTACTAATGTTTGAATGCCATTTGAAGTATTGACGCTTCCTATTTCGAAAAAATAAATTTCATATAAATTGGATTAAATGATTTCCGTGGTTATTTTGCACTAATATATAAGATTCAGTAAGATGAAAAGTGTATAAATAGTGTTCTATACTTTTATCGATTGAGGTACACATAAAAAACTTAGATAACTGGTTACAAAAAACCATTTAATAAATCAGAGGCGTATTTTCAGGATTGGTTCCTGGATTTCGATCCATATAATTAATAGTTAAATCTATATATGTAAAAATGGAGCCAAAAATATATAACAATTCATCAATTGAGAACGGCTATGCCGACTTGGCTCAATTTTTTTTTAATTGTTCGTAATTGCCAGGAGAAGGTTTTTACGAACTGAAAAGGCTACAGCAAGCTTTATCTTATAAAATTGTCCATATGACATAATTAATCGTTAAAATGGGACCCCCGGCCAACACTAAAAATGGATCAACATGGAGAAATATGTCGTGTATTGAATATTAGGTATTAATATTATGTTTCACTATATAAAGTTAAGTTTAAACTTTGTAAAGTGATAATTTTCGTATCGTTTTTATTCAGTTCAATTTTATTTATAGCCGTAAATACCCTCTCCTTACATAGAACACAATAGAAATTAATAAATTAAAAATAAAAATATAATTTACGCAGAAGTACTTTAAATAATATTATTTTCAAAACTTCTTAATCAGACTATATTTATTATGTAATGAAATATAATAATATAATTTACGAATTGTTTTTATTAATTTACCTACCTCAGTAATGATTAAAATAAAATTCTTATTTATTGATTGAAAAGCTTATAAAAAAATTGTATTTTTTTTTTTTATTTAGCAATAAAAATAAATGAAGATTAATTGTTTAACGTTGACAATAATTTCAACACGCATACGAATTACGAAAGAATGTATCGTTACTGGTCGGCGGGCAACGTCGAGTAATTCATTATACATAATAAAACGTATTATAGTTGGCACTTTTAATGGGCAACGAAGTGTACGGGATTAGTTAGTATATTATATATAATATTATGAAATCACTTAATTTATAGAAAATGTAAGCCTCCCTTAAAAAAACAATTTAACAATACGCCCCTGTAATAAATATAATATACACTTTTTAACACACGCAACAGCACAAAGAATCATTAAATACATTTTTTAATAGCAAACATTTTATTTTCGTATATTGAAATTAATAAATACTTGTCAAAAAATGATTACCAAGTTATTCAAAATATATTGGTATCAAGGATTCCTTCACAGAATATCGTCAATCCAAGCCGTTCACATTAAATGAGCCAAAGTACAATGATGCAATTTTGAATTTTAAGCAAATATAAATGAGCTAGTGATAAAATGATGGCTAATCGTATATAAATGATACAATTAAATAAAGGTGGACAATTATTTGAATTTTTAGAGGAACTATAATAATCCAATAGACTTAGGAAAAATACTTTTTAAAAGTATTTAGAATGTATACTCGAATACTTATAAAATATAGTATTCTGAATATGTATTCAAATACTTTATACAAATATCATTCCGAAAACATTATTTATAATACTTCAAAAGTATTCCGAATACTTATAAAATACTTATAATACTTTTAAAGTATTACTAGTTTTTCATACCATAAAAATGATAGATATCATGAGAAATATTTGAAATTTAAGACTAAATATGTTATTTAATTGTATTTTTATATTTTATAAATGTTATAGTTTATGACTTACAGCAACAATAAATATTTGATATTAGCTTATACAATACGATGGAGAAGTAATGAAATCGTTTAAAAAAGAGATAATTTAACGTTTAAAAGGTATTCGAAGTACTGTATTCAGAATACTTGTTATAAGTATTCAAAATACTATATTGAATACTTTCAAAAAAAGTATTTAAAAAGTATTTGAAATACTTAAGAAGTATTCCGAATAATGTATTCGGAATATTACCCAATTCTGTATTCCAATGTTAAATTACCTGCAGGGGTTCCGCCCACGCACCTCCTTCCAATTCGCAATTATAAAATATTACTAATACAAATAAGAATATGTTTAAGTTATAATAAAAAAACATTAAATAACGAATATTTAAAAATAATTAATATTTTATTTTATTTTAATAACATATACACACACACATATATATCTTTTTTAACAGAAGAAATATTTAAAATATCATTGCTGTCAAATATTTTTTAACATACATTTTTCTATATACAGCAGGTATAGAAATATTGCTGAACCTATCCTGAAGAATCGATGTCGGCCGTTAGTAACTTTGGATTAATTGTTATTAAATAAATAGATTGTTTAAGGTTTTAATAATTTTTATTAACACCATTTGTTTGTTAAATATAATTATAAAATTTTAAAAGAAAGGAACACTTAATTTTTAAAACAAATAACAGTAATAATATTTCTGACAGTTTCGATTTATGTGAGTATACAATCCAAAATACGCCACTGATAACAATCATGTAATAAAAAAAAAATTAATATGTAACTAAATTTTAAAACTTTGAATGTTTTTTATTAACTTCACTTTAATTTTTATTTAACTTCTTGACCTGTAACAATATAATATTTGATATAGGTATGCAATTTATTTTTATGTTCCTCATATAGATAAAATCATAAAATACCAAAAGAGCATATACAATCATCATACAACGCTATCTATCCCAAATTGCACACAACTTGAACGTGTTACTTTCGATTAACAATAAGGTTAGATTACAAATTTTTAAGTATGCAATACATTATTTACAAATTATATACTTACCTACCTTAATTAAAATATTTGTACAATTAACTTTATCTGATTTTTTAAAATAATTTCAATTATGATTCTGATTCTCATATATATATACATATATATATATATATACATATATATATATATATATATATATATATATATATATATATATATATATATATATATATATATATTCTCAACCAGTGCTCATTTAAGGGGTGAACTAGGGAGGTATTAACTCTCGAAAATTATGATAACCCCGAGATAGGTCTGAAATAAACACTGTTGTCAACAAACTTCAAATAAGTACTAAAAAGTATTTTAGTATTTAGAGGTATTTAGGTTTTACACATAGATAGAAACTAAACAATTTGTTAAAAAAATTGTTTGGCTTCAAACCATATAACAATTAAATAACAATGTATATTGGTTTAAAGGAATTTGTATTGTATTACCAGCGCCCATAAAACATAAATGATCATAAATACAAAGACATTTTTTTATTATACTTTAATTTTCGTATAAATACTATTGACAATTTTAAAGGTGTACAAAAGAAGTACAAATTTCAAAAACTAATTCCAAAACAATAATTCACACTTAAGGTAATTTTAATTTAATATTAAATAAAATGTATTTACCTATACACTTATGTTTTACTATGGGGAGTAAGGTTAACCAAATTTCAAATTCTTGCAATTTGTATAAAAAAGCTCAAAATTGCCTTGGTATTATATGAACAATAGTTTTAGTGTATTTTTTTTTTTTTTTGAAAACACTCACAGATTGCCATCATCAAATATTTTGCCATCTCTTTCAATATTTATTACAGATTTTATGAACTACTAAAAGTACAGGAAATATTTTTTCCCTAAAATTAAAAAGATGGTAACAGAAAAAATATTGTTTTTTTTAATAAAAAGTGCACTCTATAAAAGTCATTTATCTTTTAGTTCAAAAATCTCCAAGTAATCCGAAAATAAAAAAATAAAATAATATCCAGTACTTTTTGTATAAAAATAGATATCTAAATAAAGGTTAGTAACAATGATCACTGGTTATTGTTTATTTTTTCACATGATTCTAGAAGAAAGGAATCTAAAGGGAAATATCAATAACCTATGATAATTAAATGCATTTTTAATAACAATAAACAAACTCTAAAAAATAAAATTCACATTTTTAAAAAAAAAAAAATTCATAAGAATAATTAATTATTTATACTTTTTAATTATAATAATGGGAATGATAAAAGATAATACAAACATAAAATAAAAAATATAAAATTATACAAAAATATTGCAACTTTTCTAATAGCAGGCATTCTTTAACAGTGGACAACTTTTATTTACAGTGTCCGCTGTAGAAAGGTTTCATTCTAGTATATATTTTGATTTTATAATAATTTATTTCTATTCATTACTTTTCCAAGACAATTTTTATGTTATGAACAAATTAACTTATTTCTTAAATTATTACAAATATAAAAATATGTAATTTTTTAGTGAAAATTAAATTAATATACTTTTCTAAAAATATTTTTAAATAATAAATTATAAAAAATGCACGGGAATAAACCATTAGGTACATAAAAAAATAAATGATATAAGTTAATAGTTCATAACAAATAATAATTAATTTATAATGTAACTTATTTAAAAATAACATATTGTTTAACTCAATTATAATTTTTAACTGTAATACCTACTCTTTAATTACAAACCAATAAGCTCCTTTCAATGAAAATAAAACCCAATCAACACCCGTTTACGTCAATTAAAATTGTATTTAAAAAATTAACTTTTTTTATAATATATAATAAATTGAAAAACAAGTAAAGTAGTGAATAGGAGTGTCTTATATTATTTATTATAGATTAATAAACAATATATATAAAGTAAATTATTTTCATACCATTTCATAGAGCATCAATTATCTGCACTAATCACTTTTAAGGGCAAGAATAATCAATTGATTAAAATAAAATATGTTTATTAAATTAAAAAACTTCTTAGAGAAATAATATTTAACCATATCAAAATAATAATATTAATAATAATAAAATTAATTTAATATTATTTAAACATATTTCAGATAAAATGCCATTGCTTATCTCAAAAAAGTAAGATTAAAAATCAAATACATAATATTTGAATAATTAAAAATGGGAAAATTATCTTTTATGTATTACATAAAAAAATAAAAAAACCATAATATTTTCAGTAAATTTTGTTTAATTTTTAAGTAATATGAACAAAATAACAAGGTTTATACTTTTAAATAGTACACCAGTATTTTCTGTAACATATTAGATAAAAAATTAGTAAGTATAATTTTGTAGTGTTATAAAAAAGAAAATAACTAACTTGTAAAATGATCACAAATTCATTACTTTACCATATTTTTATATTATTCTCTATCATTATTCTAACCAAAATAATAAGTAAACACCTATACAAATATAATAATTAAGAGAGCTCTATGTGGCAATTTATTAGAGTATTATTATTATTCTTATTATTACACAGGAAATTATCAATTTACATATAATAATAACAATACCAATGTATGAGTATAAAGAATTAATTTATGTAGTTAATCATTATTGACACATGCATTGGTAAGAATATGATGTCATAAATGCAGACATAATAAATAATTTAAAATAACTTTTTTTTCAATCATAACCATATTCTGTAATCAAAATTAGGATTGATTGCTTTAAAAAAATTGCCACTAAGAGTCACCATCCTAATAACCTATATATTACACATCCAATGAAGATAAAAATATATGTTAATGAAAAAAATAATTACAATCCTTAAGAAGTGCATATCCATAATTTATCTTGTATAAAGTATCTTGTATTATCAATAGGTAAGACATCAAGAACTCAACATGGGTAAGCACTTTATTTAAAATAAATAAACATACTCAAGCATCAAAAATGATTTTTTATTTTATGTTATATAAACAATTGTGTGGAACAGTTAATTAAATTTAAATTACTGTTAAAATTAAATTACTTTTTATAAGTCGGCATCGTACAATTATAATTATCCTCTCCACCATGTATTGTTGTAGTATGAGGAGTAAGTAAGTGACCGCTTTGAGTAAAGCATTTTTTACATGCGGATGGATCACATGAATATGGAGGTTTCTTGTTTGCGTGAATTCGCATGTGCTTGGTTAATGAACCATTTACAGGAAATGATTTTAAACAAACCTCACATGAAAACAACTTTTCTCGTGCATGAGATGATCTCATGTGAGTAATAAGCTGCTGGTTTAAAGTAAATGACTTTAAACAAACCTCACATGAGAACGGTTTCTCACCAGTATGAGATCTCATGTGCACTTTTAGATTGCCATTAGTGGAGAATGATTTTAAACAGACTTCACATGAAAATGGTTTTTCTCCTGTGTGAGACCTCATATGAGTGATAAGTTGCTGGTTTAAAGTAAAAGACTTAAGGCAGACCTCACATGAAAAGGGCTTCTCTCCAGTATGAGACCTCATGTGCACTTTCAAATTGCCATTGGTGGAAAAGGATTTTAAACAAACCTCACATGAAAACGGTTTCTCTCCAGTGTGGGACCTCAAGTGAGTAATTAATTGTTGATTTAGAGTGAATGATTTAAGGCAGACCTCACAAGAAAATGGCTTCTCTCCCGTGTGAGACCCCATGGTCACTTTCAAATTTTCATTGGTAAAGTAAGGTTCAAGACAGAGTTCACATGAATATGGCTTATCTTCTGTATGAGACCTCATGCACTGAAAAAAAATAAATATAGTTATGAATTTTATTGCGTACATTTTGTATTTCATTTTTTTGAATTTATATAATTGTTAATTTAAAATATAAATTTATTCAACTTAAGATAATAATTTGTTAAATATATTTTGATATTCATATACCTCGTATATACAACTAATATTACGTATTATGAAGTAAACATATGCTTTATGTCAACTATATATACATACTAAAACATAATAGTAACCATTTATTGGCATCAAAATTAATTGTTTGGCTATTTAATTACTTACTATATGAATAATGTCTTACAAAACAAGAAGGGATTCAATTTTTTAAACATTTTAAGACAATTATAGTAAATAATTTAAGTTTAAAATGTTCTGAAACAAAAAATAAGGAGTACTATTGTATTATGCTACTTTTAAAAATTAAATTTAGAATTTAAATTATTTTCAAGAATATATACTAAAATTGTAGTTTATGTTGTACAATTAATATAAATTACATACAGTTTTATTAAATAAACCCAGCCAACTTATTCATGAATAAACTTTTTCTAAATTTATTTAATTAATAAAATTAAACATTCTTAAAATTAAATTAAAATAATTTGAATCAAACAAGTTACAGCTGATTGAATATCAAAAAGCAACCATAAAATAAAAATGTAATCAAAAATACCAATGAAATCAACAAAATATCAGAAAGAAATGCTAAACATGCTTAAGGCAATATATTGAACATATTAAATCACATTAATCTAGTCAGTTGAGTATTAAATTCTACTTTAAAACAGATCTGCAGTAATAAAAATATATCAAGTCTGCATCACAATACATATAACACATCTACTTCCCACAAAGTGTTAAAATTCAATTTGAATGTTATTAAAATTTAAGGAACAATTAGTTGAGAGAAACAAAAAAGAATAGCTTTAATGGTCGACATTGCAACAATTATCTGACACCATATTATTGAATGTGCTCAGACAATAATTAGTGAACTTACGTATTAAGTACATACTATAACTAATGAATATCACGACTACTGTTGCAATATATGAGGTCAGAACGATGATAAGTATTGGTCAAGTAATAATAATGAATCATAATATTATAACCGTGTGAATAAAAATCGTCTTTACCATTTCTCTCAAGGATCATAATGAAATGCGATTCGTATTGTACATGGCTGGGCAGTCCGACTCCGTGCGCACAGTAACACATACGAATGCAGTAGAATACGTCTAAACACAGCGCTGACGTTGACACGTACGAAACCCACTTTAGTTATACGACGCGTAAACGCTTAGGCGGCGGTACGGTAAGTCGAAGGGACTGGACGACGGACGCGAAATGCATGTGCAACGAATAACGGACAATGACAAGATAATAAATTATTATTATTACTAAGTGTAACAATATTATTATTATATTATATTTACGATGATACACGGCACGATCTTCTGATAACGGTTATCGGCGGGGGGGGAGACACGGTGTGTTTTTCGTTTTTTCCTCGGACCACGTACGCCGTCGAGAAACGAACGGAACGCTACGGAGTTGGTGCTGCCGTCGTCGTCGTGACAATTCTTGTTGTCACTGTTACCGAAAACCGTGAATCGCGATGATCGGGCCGCAGCGGACGCGTGGAAACGGTCGGTCGGGCCGGAATGCATACGCGACGTGTACGAAAAAGTCAATAATAATAATGGTCTTTAGGACCCGTCGGAGAGGGAACGGAGACGGACCAGGTCGCTGCGGCCATGATTACGTCGCGTTGTCGCTGCCGTTACCGCAGTCACAGCGGTAAACCCAACCAATACCACCGCCACGGACGTTGTATATTTACGTCGGACAGAATCCTCGTTCTTCATGATTTAAGTATCCGTATTCTGGTTATTTCTCATGTGCGCGCGCTTATGTTCGTTTTATTATAATTATTAAAATTATTATTATTATTATTATTATTATTATTATTATTATTATTTCAGCACCCATGCAATTCTTTTAATCCACCCGCTACTCCCCCCCCCCTGGCACGCGTTACCACTTGCTACAGAATGCCAACCTGGTTTGTTCCACCATCCATTTGTAAGCTTCTCGTTCACCGACCACGTATACTGCACTGGTCACGACCTCGCATCTGGCGTGTGGTTATTCGTTATCACGTTCGCTTATCAAGCAATACCGATCGGATTAATTCACTTAGTAGTCGCTGCTGAGAACGATAATATTCCACGGCTGTGAATATAGAAATATTGGCGACAATTGTACTTTAATGATATCCATTACACTACTATTTTAATGATAATTATTATTTTTAAACGAATTTACGTTTGCTATACACTTCGGACCAACACAATGGTAAACGCGATCAGTGGTCAACTCGATGGATGGGTTGAAGTGGCAGTCGTCTTTCCTCCCTCGTTTCGACAATTTTTTATCAGTTTAACAATTGCATTGGGAGATGAATACATTCAATGCCTTGATTTCTGTGTAACCATCGGAACTGCAACAACGTGAATTACCGAACACTAGGCGTTATAGATAAATTATCTAGATAAGATGAAAAATAATCGATATTATATTTATCCAGATGAAATGAATAGATCAGATGAAAAATAAATAGATCAGAATGAATATCCAGATAATAGTTAAAGATAAACATGTTCATCTAGATAAAAAAAAAGCAGATAATGAATATTATTGTATAACCGAAGGTGGCAATAATATTTTTTGACTCAATAAGTTTCTGGTAGAACTTGAATATGAAATATCTGTCTAGAACAGTTTGAACAAATAACCGACATTTTATATTCACTGATTGAAGTGATTTTTAAAAAATGTTCTTTTATTGTATTCAATTTAGACGATATATCCCGACATCTGGTTCGCGTTCACGTTTGGATGATCCAGTATTGACGGTTAAAAATCAAAAAATTCGCCGTCTTCAAAATGTCTTTTACATGGAAAAATATATGTTTTAAATGTATCCATTTCCAATTAATGGCAAATACAGAATAAAAACAACTAGGTGTAGGACAAGGGTGGCCGACCCCAAATAGTTGGGAGGAAGGCGAAGTAGAAGAAGAAGAAGACAGAATAAAAACAACTGTAATATTTGACACAGCTAATAGCTGGTTAGTAATTAGTATGCGTATTTGAATCAGTAAGAATAGTTCTACAACTGATTCTGTTTATCCGTTATTCTATGAACGTATTAAATATATAAAAGGTATTATCAATATAAACACTGGCTAAACGTTAAAGTGTATATTACTAATGACTAAAATTGTTTTTTCCACAATATCGAATAGGTAGTCTTTGTCAATGCTAGCCACCGACGACACATTTCATCGGCTATTATTTGTACTCCCAGTAGACCATAGTTGCATAGGCACCTGAAGGTAGGGAGGGGTGGTAAGACAAGGCATTTGCTTCTCCCCTGGCTTTTTTTTTAATCGATCATTATGATAATAATTAAATTGAACTTATTATCATTAACAATTATTATTAGCTAAATTTAACTAAATAACATAACCAATTCAAAGTAAAGAAAATTTGACAATTGCTCTCATAAAACTAATTTTATGATAATAATATATTACATTATCTTCACAATTTAATGTATATAATATATCATGGTGACATTTTCTTATGATCTTATCGATTTCATTAATATATAATGATGAATTAGAAAAAACATAATTATATACGTTATAAAGATTTTTTTCCGTAAATCTATTAAATTCAGAATTTATTTTGGAAATAATTCTTCTACTCTCATCAAATTTGAACTCAATTTAACTTAAATTAATGGTCAACCATACGATGGCAAGAAAAATATGTGGTGAAAGTAAACGAATTCAAGATAAATATTAAAAAGCAAATTTTTTCACTGTAATTCAAGTTAAATATAATAATTAACGATTTGAACGATTTTTCAGAATTTCGAATTATTATTGGAAAAATTATTATCAAGCTAACGCAACTATTTTAACAACAACGAGAATCTGTAGGTAATACCTTTCGTGCTAAAATATGTATCTGAAATCTAATAATTTAATTTAGTTGATTAGTTTTTTCTGGGAAAATATACAAAAGACTGAATCTAAATTTAATAATTGAATTTCAGATTCAGTTTTTATTTTTATTTTTTATCATTTATTCAGTTTGGTAATCACAACCAATGCGAAGAATGACTAAGAAACAAATTCGTATAGCTAATATACTAGTCGATTGTGCTCAAAATTGTTTAAAAGTTAATACTTTCATTTGTTATCTCGATTTATTATCATCTATCAAAAAGCGTTTTTTCAAAGAAAACCTCATTGTCCCTTATTTATTATAACATGTATCATCGAAAAACATGATTAAGTTTGATGAACGACAATGTACATTCTTCACTAAAAATATTTTGATAAAATATGGCGGTTTTCTAAATAATTTTTCAGTGGTATCTAAGATTTGGTATAGTTATTAAAAATGACAAACAGATAATAATTACTCCAAAAATATTTTGAATACATTGAAAAAAGAGGAAATATTTTATCCACCAATATTTATTACATTTTGTATTGGCCTTTTCATATCGACTACAACTTGAAAAACTGAATGGTCATTTAAATTTACAGAAAGTCAAAACCGCGTTACGATTAACAATGGCAGACAAAAGACTTTATTCTTTATGTATGTTACATATACATAATGATACTGTGAACTAATTAACAAGCCACAATTTTTATGTAACAATTGTTGATCGTTTTGGGAAAAATACAAAACGTTTACAGTTCTTTTTCCACTAAAAATAATTTTTAATAAATTTGCCAAGACAAGATAAAAATGTGGATAAAATTATTTTTATAGATAAGATAAAATAAAACTATTTTATCTAAATAAACTATCTATAATATAGATAGATTCTATATAATGTTAAACACTGCTATCTGTTGTGCTAATGCTGTATTTTAAATTTTATTCTTATTATTTGTAAGTTTACTGTAAGTTATTTTTACCTACCCCAAGTGAACTTTTTTATGGTATACTTTTAATGTTCAAATTATAAACCATTAGGTGGAAATTAAAATAATTTTTTTGACACAAAAATATGAGAAATTTTTTAATTGATTGGTTGTGGAATTAGTTAACGGGTTATCCATATCGAGATGTTCTAGATTCTGGTAAAGTACCTATTGACAATTGTATTATTTATAGCATGAACTTGAAAATCATAAAAAGGAAATAATAACTATTAGTAAGCTGGGCTAATACTTATTGAAAATTAATTTTTATAACATTTCTTATATAATATAGTTACGTAAGTACTATGATACAAATACGGTATTAAATAATGCAATAATTATAATTTACAAACATATTGAATCGTAATTAACTGATATAAATGTATTCAATTTGAAAAGAAAGCAAGAGCAAATATAATTTAATTTATACTTACACGATTTTCAATTTATAGTACGACTTTATTCTTATGGTAGATATGCTTTATGCAGTATAAGTTTGGCTGTCGAATGTCTATAATTCTTTTCAATTTTATTAAACATAAACATTTGATGATGATCATAAAGTATGTAAAACAATCATGTGTAATTATTAATTACAATGTAAAAACCAATTGATATAGTTCATGAATAATAATTATAATTTTAAAAAACTTTTAACTACACTATATAATTATTTAATCACAATATTATTTTTGTTGTGTATAAATCGATCGAAGACGTAGAGTTGAGCTATCAGTCGATACTATAATATTGTTGACTCGCATAATTCCAAGTTGAATGTAAAATTGAGATCGTAAACAGTCCGTTCAATTAGGTTTTAATATAACCTTATATAAATATACCTAATATAAATAATGTCAAAGAATTATAATGAGAATGTATTCTTCGGATTATACAAAGCATCGGAAAAATGTTTACGAAACGAGTAAAATAATTAGTTGTATTATGCATAATTCATAGTCCACTTGGCATTGTATGAACTAAACTTTTTATGGCTTACGTTAATTTTTTAAAACGATTCCCGTACATGCATAAAAAATTTTGAATCCAGATGCAACACAAACAGTGCCGGCTCAAAGATTTTATATAAAAGTGTTCTCTTTCATAGATTTTGTACAAAATACATAAACTGGCTATTGGCACATATTTACATTAACACTAGAGCCCTTTAATATTGGTTTGAATAAAATGAGTCCCATGATTTCATAAATTTGTAATATTTACCGGTCTACCTATTGGTTATTACCAATAAGTTATTAGTTTTCAAATCGAGTACTTTGATATTTTTTTTAGTACTGAGTCACACATTATATGCCTAGATTATACAATAAAAACCTACATTGGTACCTTTTATTAAATTTTCTTCCCAAATATTTTAATTATTCTAATACATCCAATAATTGGTTTAATAAATATTGATAAAATCCTCTTACAATAGATACAGAAATATTTAACATCATAAGATATAAGAACATTAGTTAAATATAGTAAATTATAATATCATATAATAATACAATAAAAATATATATTAATTTAAATATATTTAATATGCATTATTAAACGTAAATTATAAACAACACAATTAATATCATTATATTTATAAACTTTAAAATATTGTTGGTCAAAAGTAAAATTATTTTATTTTATTTTTTTGTTTGTTTAATTCTAGTAAGGTTAAGCACGGAAAACGCGAGGTCTGGAACCCGGGCACACCTCGCCCCCTCATGCTGGCCCTGAACATAAATAATACAGCAGAAGAAGAGAATGCTTGTGTTTTAACTTTTACGGGTGACAAAAGGTGTCATAGTCGTCACATCGAACTTAATAGAGGTGGAATCAAGTTAATGTTTATTTTTCATTTATCTCGATAGTTGTACTGCTCAGCTGTACGTTTTGTTATCCCTCCCAAGCCCCCTGGATATCCGCCAATGTTTCACACTACATCGTACTGTGTCATGTCTTGTAGTAAAATGATTATCTCTGATTGGCTTAATTATGTGGTTACAGTAAGGTATACCGAATACTAAAACACACGTTACCTCACTAACCATATGTTATCGTGAAGTTGATTTCAGCTAACTTTGTGCTCACTGATTTTAAAGCTGCCCTCACACGATCAACATTGATGTGCTGACAGTATAGGAAAACTACACTAATGGTAGATGGACAAACCGAATATCGAGTCGTCAATAATTGTTTACTGATAATAATATTGATCGTTTGAGGAGGATAATCACAGTTTTTCTGTATTGTTAGCACAGCGATTGAAGATGCACGTGATGATTTTCGAAGCGTGCATGACGTAGTAATTAATGGTTCTACCATGCTTAATAGTTTATTATAGATGTTAATGTTCATTCGAAAATAATAATATATATTTAACCCTTAGAATATTTATGATAAAGGGGAAAAAATAAAGTAAACAATGAAACAATTATGTTTAAATGTTATCAATTGAATTTGATAAGATGTGGTTATTTATCGAGCACAGATATTTCTAAACTTCCGATAATCCACGTTATATACGCTATAACCGATGTTTAAACACGATAAATGTATTTAACGTATCCGTCGAATGTTTTAAAATGATCGATTACGATAATCGAATAACCGAACCGATATTCGGAGCGCATGTGCACAAACGTATTTTGATAAATAACGGAGTTTTCAACCGGCGTTGTGCAAAATCTCTTCAATTTCCAATGTACGTTGTTTCGGAATTTTATACTACAGATAATGTATCGGTACTACACGCGGCGAGATAACTACAAACGTGTGTTGTACATGTTTATTATGTGGAATGTGGTGCACACGAAAGTTGTTGGTTGAGTTCGGTTTTTGTTCGTACCCTACTATATGCGTAGTCTGGTCGCTAATAATGGTCGTATCGGTCTACGATATGATTCATTGTTTTTCCGTATTGCAGATATAATGGCAATCAAATAGATTGGGCTGCGGCGTCGATTAAAATGTAAATTATTATTAACGGATGACCGGGTAATGTTATCGCTGCCGCGTACACCTGGCTTACCAGTTGTTTGTCATACATAAAGCCCGAATTATATGCAAAAAATACGAAAAAAATATGCATGCACTTATTCACGTATTATCATTAAAAATATATGAAATATTTAAACTGTATGAGTACTAACACAATCTTTCTGCGTTCAATATTTGCCTCCTGATCATCTTGATCGAGATAAAAAATATCTAAAATAAATAAAGTGTTTATATATTTAAACCGATACTGAGGCGACTACTTGTCAATTCTATAGAGATAATATACATTTAACAATAAATAAGCGGCATTTTGATGAGAATTTTCGGAAAAAATATCACCACTCTTAGTTTCAATTTACAACATTATTTATCTGACTAGCATTTTGATATTCGTCTGTAAAGAAATCAGTGTTACATAAAAATCAATGGTTGTTTTCTGAAATCGACTTACTACCAAAATATAATTTAGACTATTTTTTTGTATTTTTGGTAGAAAAAAAATATCAAGAATTATATTAAATAGGTATATATTAAAACGAGTAAGTTTTCGTATCAACTTAAAAAACATTAAGAATAAACTAAAAATAATAAGAATATGTACTTATAATTGTGTTATTTACCTTTAAATCATGAGGTATAACACATAGTATTTTTCTGTAATGTTATAAACAAAGGCAAAAAAAATATAAAAAAAAAAAAAAACACATAGTACCTACCTCGGTAGGACTAATCCACTTTACTTATATTACATAATTAATGTTAAGATAAAATTATAAATAGGTATTACTATTAAAATCACAAACATGCAAAATTAATTAACGATGACTCAAACTAAAAATATATTTGATATGTAATAGCGCAGTTCGTTGAGATCTACGGAATTTCTTCAATAATTATAATGAGAACAATTTTAAATATTTACAAAAATATGAATAAAAACAATACCTATAAAGACTACTTATACTAAGTTAACATAAAACTATAGCTTCATAGTAATACTATTGATTATAGAATAGGTCTATTCTATAATCAATGGTAATACTAACTACTATAAATATGAACATTCAAAACTACTATTAAATACTAAATTCAATCGTAAAACTTAATTATTTGTAAGTACTACTATAACAATATACATAACCGGTTTTTCATTTTTGTTTATCTTGAATACTTTTAAAACTTACTTTAAAATTATCTACTTGCGTGCATCCACTAAAGGCCGGTCATTTAATTTAATTACTAATACTCATGGTCGCCACGGAAAGTTCTTTGCGGTGATAAACTAAAATAGCTAGTCGCACACACCCATCTTAACATTATCTTGTGAATTTTTAACGATTTAGTGTGTGTCTGTGTATTATAGTAATTATTCATGTGGGATTTTTTTCTCTGTATCGCGAAAACCACCGTCATAGAACGCTATGAGTTTTTTAATTTTATAGGTTTGTTGTGCGCCAATCAATGAATATTATTATTATTATAGTTTTTTGTGTTAAGTATACATTTTTATAAAGGTATTAAGTACAGGTGTGCAGATAACCAGTCTTCACACTAGAAAAACTATGAGTTAATTTTATTTATCTATTATTTATTATTGTGCCAAAGAGGCCATAAATATATTATTGATTATTGTTGGGCTAGAAGGGTCGATTACCATATTTATACAGTCTTTTATATTAAATTATTATACCATTTCGAGTTACTATTTATTTATGAGAATTTTGTTATTGTGTTAAGTTATGTTATGTTATATTTTTGGTATACACACATACAACGATACATACTTTGCACAACACGCATTATGTAGTTTGACAGTGTATTTGCCCGGTAAACTCGACTACTTTTGTTCGAACTATTAAACCACTACACACCAGTTATTCGGTTATTATTTAAGGCTTTTAGGTATATATTTAAGATAGCCGTTAAGCATTTGAGCGCGTACTAAGGCTGTAGGCTCCCGAACCGTTTACCGATAACAGTATTATTAACATGTCGATGACTGTAGTATTATACTCAGGGCTTAAGTGGAAGGAACGCAAGAAGACTCAGTTCCTCTCAGGGCCACCGAGAGCTTTTGAGGGTCCCGGAGTTAATTGGTTCCAGGCCCCTTTACATTTGTTTGGCCAAAATATACATACTACTTGTTCATACTTCAGTACAAAAAAAATATTAAAATTTGCATCTAATGCTACGGCAAATGATATTATAAAATAATTTTGAATACAAAGCTGAGATGACGGGCCCTTTCAAAGATACGAGCCCCGGGGCTCAAGCATTCACTGCCCCACCCTCTCGTCGGCCCTGGTTCCCCTACCTCTCACAGCGCTTATCAAGCATCGGTTTTAACATTTCTTCGAAAAATTTACTGAAACGTTCACATTTTTGTTAAAAATAAACATTCATAATAAAAAAGTTCAAAAATTGGCTTTTCAATTTTTTTTATGTCATTAGGTGTTAAGTTGCAGTAGGGTTTCACATCACTCCACGTAGTATTATTAATCACCAAGTCTATCGTCATAATTTTCTTTCGAGTATTTTTTTTATTTATATTTATTTATTTTGTTAACTTTCAGGTGTATATTTTTTTTCAGTATCTAGTTTATCTATGTATACTCGATGAACAAAAAAATATCAATAAAATCGTAATTGAATGAGAACCAAAAGTTGCCAACACAATATGACTAGGTATGTACGATATGGACGTATTAATAAATACATTAACAGTAAAATCAAATATGCAACACGTCAATACATTCTGCATTTTTTCGGAGAACGTCGAGTATAAAAAATAAGTTGCATTCAACAAAAACTAGAAAGTAAAAAAATGTCGATTGCTCAAGTGAAAACAGGATGTGGAGGATTTCATTGCAAGGTCGTCACTGTAATAGTAGTAGCGATAATAGGCGTTGTAAATTATAAAAAATGTATTATAAACTCATAACAAAAAAATAAATTCATAACACTATGTTGCTGTGAATAATATTAATATATTTGTGTTCCTACATATTTTAATGCATTTACATTTATTTTTTCTTCGGTAAACTAAAATATATAAGCCTACTGACTATTTTTCATGAATATAAAAATAATCATGTTAATTATACACGAACAATGGAGAATACCGATTATCGAATAATTTCATTAAAGGTTCGTGACACTAGAACTCATCAAACGTTTAACATTTAAAAGCCCTGTGAATGTAAGCTAAACCATTTTGAAGACTAATTAGCCCAAATATTGTTTAACTTTTAAACCGTTTATGTTTTTAATACACGCAATAGCGTAACTTTTATTTGGTCAGGTACATTTATACTTATATTTTCTTTTATTGTTATAAGTTCAGAAAAAGAAAATGGATAATGAACATTTGTAATCATGATAGTAATATTTAATTGAATCCCCTTTCGTAAATCGTGTTACGTAATAATTATTATACTCTGAATAATATTAAATAAGAATATTACAAAGGTTTTTTTATCATTCAAATAATTTAAAATAACTTAATGTAATTTGGAATAAGACATCATGTTAATTTTTAACAGAATTTAATTTAAAGAAAAATAACGTATTACTATAGATTTATTTATCTTGATTCGAGAAAACGATAAAATAAGAACGATACTCTAAAATACGAAAAAATTACTGAATTTTGACAAATGTTTACAAGTGTGTAGGTGCTTGTGGTTAAATGTAAATAGGAAATAATATACTTTATACTTTAATAATATACATTGTTAATTTATAAGTATAAACATAAGATTTATAAAGGATAATTATATTTTGTCTTCAACGTTTGATTGGTCGTACCATAAATACACTGGAGGACAGTAAGTTCACTATTATTCAGTAAGAATCTGTGATCTATATAAATACTAAGACAAAGTGTTATTTGATAAATTTAAACTATATTTACATCTCAACAAAAGGTTACAATTTTGAATTCACGTATATATTTCTAGTGAACTACAGGTTAAACCATAGTTATAATATATTTCTTTAATTTTGTTTTTAATTATTCAGAGTTCGTACGTTCATTGGTCGTCGGTGTTCGTAAAATCCAGATATCGGAAGACAGTCGCTCACGGGTAGTACGCGTACGGGGATGAGAAAGTCCTGGACACATACGGGTAGGTGGCGTATGATGATAGGTACGGTGAGGCGACGGCGTACGGGGCGGAAGCGACCGCATAAGGAGCGGCGGTGTAAGTGGCGGCGATGTAGGGGGCTGCGGCGTAAGGTTTGGCTAGGTATGGGGAAGCAGGGGCGTACGATGCCACGTAAGGAGAGGCGACCAGTGGGGCGAACAGACCACGTTTGCTCCTTTCGGTGGTGGATTTAGCAGCAGCGGACTGGATATTGACTTCATCGGCGATGACGGCATTGAAGCACGCGGCGACCATGGCGAGCACAGCGATAGATAACTAAAACACACAAAAAGAAGACGATCGGTTTTATAGGAATACGAAATACTGTATAAATGCAAATGGATGATACGGAAAGAATAGAAATGGGGTGACCAAATCGAATGATCTGAAAACACATTCATTGTTTTCAGAACATGATCTTTGTAATAAAAATGATTTATAATTTTATTCATCCCCGTTTTTCGCAGATTTCATACGAATTCGCACGCCATCATGTTTATATGTTGTGTTTACTACATAATTATTTCATAATATCTATTTAACATCGACCCGTATGCGTATATCTACTTATACGTATTATTGATCGTTTATTGAATATTGATTTTATCGATTACTGCGTTACTATACAAGGCATCGAAGTGTATACAAAAATGGGGTAAAACGAATGGAATAGTATGTATAACTAGGGTTTCATTAAGTATCAAGATATTTGCGCATTTCCCAAAACAGTACATTACTTACAACCAGTATTACTTACACAAATCAGTGAATACTTCAACAGTAAGATATGTATACGAGAAACGAAAAAATGAAAAAATTACTAAAAGAATTCGGTGTTGTTTTTTTACGCAAGGACCTCTTGGAATTTTTCATAGGGCAAAATTATTGAACATTTGGATATTTAGCAACAGTTGTTATCATTGAAAGTGAATAAAATCAACGATTCGGATTTTTTTTTTTTTTAAAAAAAAAAAACAGTTTCATTTGGTTCAAATAATAATTAAATGAAAAAGTACCTATTTTTAGTTTTTGCGTCCTTGTCTATAAGATACGCTACATAGAGGCGTTGTATTAAAGAGGGATAGATACATTTCAAAGGGGTATAAAATTAATTTGAAAAATTATCATTGAAAAGAATTTTGAAATAAGTAGCTCTTGTCTAACTATTTGAATTTGATCCTACACGCTGAATCTCGGAAGTTAATCGTCCCCTCCCACACGTAGAACAGTGGTGACAAATTATAAAGTGAAGGGAAAACGTCGAAAGAACGTTGGCCCAGGGCGAGAAGTGTCTAAATGCCGTACTGAGCCGTAGCTGCTACACGGTTTTGACAGTATTATACGTTGAGCTGACGCTCAATCCTACAGCTAGATGTAGCAGCCGCTAAACTTAGAAAATTAGAGGTGGTTGAGTACTATAACATGTAAGTTAAATATAAAGGTAAAATAATATCTTGCTACACTCGAAAAATACGTCTGGGATGCCACTGGGTGTGTACATTTTCGAAAGGATTACTTACTTGAAACTTCATGGTGATTTGGTCGGTGGATTTGGTGGACTGCACAAGTGTCTGACGGATGAACGCGTGCGTGAGATGACGTATGGCTGCAGAGAACGGACGGACGACTGATGCAGACCACGAGTTGGATAATCCGTTTTATACCATCCGTTTGTCCTAGAGACACCCGACGATTACCATTCCACATGCATAGTATTATCATGTTATCCAATTACGAAATGGACACCGATGCCAAAATGTTAACAAACAATAATTAGATAACGCAACTCACGGCAATAATATAGTAGTATCGTATATGGTGATACAACGAGTGCAATAAATGCTAATATTGTGATATATATACTTGAGTACTTGCGTGTGTAATTTATAATTTAAAACCGAAGCAGCATTCGCCCTCGCGTTTATTGTAATGCGCGATCGGCCGAGACGCAGCGACGTGACATAAATGATACATTGATATAATTATTACACGGTAGCCGCTGCAGAACGGGTGATAAAGTTCCATGGCACATGACGATCTATCTGCGGCCGAATTCCTGTATAACGAGCCGTCGTGTTTCTTTAAAAACAATTCGTAAGATAAAAATGTATTTTGTATCTTAGAAATAAAATTTCTTTAAAAAAAAAAAAAATTATAAAAATAATCGTTATCACCCTTTGTAATGTACGTACATACGCAAACATAATATGTGTATAGGAAGATGTTAGACACACTCACTTATCAATGCTCTGATCAAACCACTGAACCTAGAGACTAAACATTTGTATGGTATAGGAGTATAGTATATCTCTAATGGTGTAAGAGTGTGATAAGAAAGAATTTTACTTTAATCTCCCACTAAGGAATTGAAAGGGGTAATAAACGAAGTTTTTGCTTATGCTCATAATTAGTAAAATAATAATATTAAGCAGGTCTCGGGATTTTTAGCACGCGTTAAATACCGTAAATAATCAAAAAATATTAATAAACATATGAATTAAAAATTAATGAAAAAAAAAAAAATGATCTACTAACATTTGAAATTATTAAAAAAACAGACATCGATTTTTCTTTTGGCACGAGTCACATTTCTTTTTATTCTATAAATATTTATGTTAACGTTCAACAACATAAAAACTTAAGATTTGGAGGGTATTTAAGTCACAAACGACGTACAGCAAAAATATATTAAAAAATTGTACTTGCAAAACCATATTTTCCGGGTCATCAATAAATAGTTTAATAATAGTATAGATACATTATATGTCCCCACTAAATTGTTTACCTAAGAAATTATTACGAGTATGAGGTCAATAAATTAAAATAGTTTAACGTTTGTTGTAGGATAATAAAATCAATTCTATAAAAAAAAAAAAAATAATGTTTTTTATTGATTTTATAGAACCGTTTATTTTAATAAAAATGCACGATTCTACAAAAAATTTCATAATGTAGAATTATTCATTAAACCTAGGTCATACTGTATATTATCGAATTTTATTAATTTTATTAACTATTATTATTTTACGTTTTAATTGACGTCTGCATTTTTATTGAATAAATATATAAATATTTATCCGCGATTTACACATCTCCAATGATACAATATTATTGTGTAATAATAAAAAAATGTTCTGCGTGCTATAACAGAGGTCATCGTAATGGTTTCGCAAAAAAAAATAAAATAAATAATAATAATCATACCTTGATCAACTATGAATTTGGTAAAAAAGTGTTTAGATGTGTTAAGACTTCCAAATTAATTCTTAAAAATATTTCATTTATTTTTATTATGTATAAATATTGTTAACGTTGGGTGTTTTTTTTTTTTTTTTACTTTATCTTCTCCCGTTGATTATTAGTTTTATAAATTGCTTTACCAAAAATATAAAATAGAATAACTACATAAAAATGTTAAAAATTATACAAATAGGGAGTGCATTATAAAATAAGCATTAAACAGGTTCGTAGTTGTTTATCGACGGAAAAAGAAACGACGATTTATCTATAATTTGTTTACGATTTGTCGGAGTACACTACAAATTTGCAATAAGGTGATTTGTAAAAATAAAAAAGTGAATCAACGAAATCAACACATTTTTGTTAAAAATCTGTTTTACAAGTAGTTTCGCAAGTGTACCGTGTGTAGCAAGAGAAAAATATGTATCCCGATAGCAAAATGCTTGGGCTACAAGACTTATTGCTATCGAAGGTGCATACAGCTGGACATGTGTTGCTGGTCAAACCACGTCGAATCGTCACGGCTCAGATAAATATTTTGCGGACAGATCACATCGCGTTATAGATGCTGCCCAGTGGCGCCGACGTGATTTCAAACAATTATATATGCACAATCAAAATCATTTACCAAGATATTTCCTCAGTTAGAATTAATTAATTTATCTGATATTATATCCATATTTTAGAGGATATCGTATTCTACCAACAAAGTCTGCATACAATGTTATAATTTTTGTACAATTTACTCTACCGTTGTTTATACCGTCTACTAGATTCTATATAATAAGTTATAAATAATTCAACATAGAATTACACCTCTCTTTTTAACGAATCTCCTTTTCGACGGAAATTTAAGTTGTAGTGTAGGTTTTTTTAATTTTATTTTGCAAAGTAGAGGTTTAAGATTCAATTGTACTACATCAAAAAAAAAAAAAAAAAAAATTAATAATAATAAAAAATATTGGAAGATCTCCACCCATATTTGCTCATATATATATGTATATATGATATGATATGCATGGGCGTAGCTATGATTTGAATCGGGAGGGGGAGGCAAAATAACATACATTTTTATTTTTACAAGTATTTATATATATTATAATTTTTACATTATATCAATGTCAATCGTCTCGCGTCTTCGCACTATTTTTAGGCTTATATCTTATTTAATTTTTGATTTTAATGTAAAACTTACACGTTTGGTATAAAGAATAGAATTCAGTATGAGGCGAAGAGGGGCAAGTGCCATGATGATATGAATATGTATATAGTATGCTCATGTATATAGATCAGCGTCAACAAGTTGACATAGGATTTATATATGCGGTCTGACGGTGATTACATGAAATAGGGAATTAAAACCTGACAAAAGCGTCTCTGGTTCTGTTTTCAGGGGGGTGTGATTTTGATCCATTTTTTTTTTGATCTTTTAAATTTTCATGAGCCGATATCTAATGTAGGTGAAAACGGTAAAGATGTGAAACATTCTGTCGGTGCAAAGATGGTCAATGAGTGCACTACAGCGGTAGCGAATAAAGGAGCAGTCTAATTTTTTTTTCGTATCCATCCATTTAATAAACTAAGCTCATATTGTATTCCATTTTTACAGTGCAATAATATTACTTTGCAACACATTATATTGTAGCAGAATGTTGATTGATGAACAAAGTCTCCTCGCTGCTGTTGACTCATCCATACATTTTAGGTACACACGAAGCAACTCAATAACTTTTCTGATTTAAAGGTTATGCCTACCTTTAATAACCGAAACAGATAAGCGGAAGAAATATGACAACGAAATTGAAAAGAATGAATGTTAAGACAATGAAAATCGGCAGATTGAAGTCTCCAGAGAAAGTAAGTTAGACTAGTAAACTACAACAAAAACATTAGTATTTTTGTTGTAATTTATTCGTTTTTATTTGATTCAAAAGACGTTGATGATTTCAATATACGCAAATTTTACACCAGGAAAAATGTTTAAAAGTTATAATTGTTATTTTAAAGTTTGGACAGAATATGCAGTAGGAAATGTAATTGATAAAAAATGGCTTGTTAAAATATTTATTTTTTATACTTTTAATGACTATTTAATTGAAAAATAAAACTATAAATTTGGTGGTAATCCAATTTAGAATTTTGGAAGTGCTATTTTTTTTTTTTTTTTTTTGTATTAAGTATATAAAAGTATAAATAAATACAAATACTAAAAAGTACAATAAAAGTTTTCGAAAACGGATAAATAATAATAAAAAAGTGTTATAACAATTAACCAAATAGCATTTTTATTAAACACTTTCCATAAAATCTATTTAATTTTCAAACCTATAGTAGTTATATATATACTGTATATTATTTATATGCATATAATCATGATGCATCATGATGATATGATAGTTGTTAATTATTCACTTATGTAACACAAATTAATATTACATATAATTACTTTTTAGTACAATTTTTTAAGTAACCAAATGACGATTATGTTATTATATATTATTAAAAAATGCATGTTATTTGCAATTATTCAAAATTAGGCAAAATAATAAGTTTCCCCAAATTATGCAAAAAAAAAAATTAATCCTTTGAATCTGTAAGTTATGTAAAGCACTGAGGTATTTAATCGTAATAACTGAAAACAGCAATATGTATATGTTAGTATAAAATAATAAGCAAATGTTCATGGTCCTGAATTGCAACTAAATATACGGTTACTACGTGGTCCAAATGATATTTTGCCCTCCCTATGCTATTTCATCTACTACATAAATCACCGAGATTTGAATACAAGTACTTATATTATCCGCATACATATATATCATATGAGAGTAAATTAGATTTGTACCAGCACAACGCAAGAGATATTCTTACGTAATATATGCAACGATGACGTTTATATAGTTCATTTTTTTGTATTTTTTTTTTCTGCGGTTTGTCGTTTGTAATGTCGAAATTCCTTATAATATGATATGCATGTGTGCGTGTGAGCGTGTGCGTGTGTATGTGTACGTAATAATACACACCCCCTCTACTCACCCGTTGAACGATGGCCGGGTGCACCAGCGCGCACCGTTTCGTATTCTTACTACCCCGGTTTCCCACGTGTACGTGTACGGGTTCGTATACCACGACCGAAGTCATTTTTTTTTTCTGAAGGGCTACTGCTGCTGCTGCGCAAATGAAAAGATCCGCAAATGTAGAAAAGAAAAAAAAATTCCTTGCACACGGCGGCGGCGGCGGCGTAGGAGGCACTATTATAATATGTAATAACATAATACCCACGTCTGCAGCAGGTCGTTTTATCGAGCGATTACGGTGAAATAAAATGTTTCTTATAGTATACGAGTATCCCCTTGTCGCAGTACAAACGTCATTTTTAAGAAATATTTTCCGACCCCTTTACCACGTATAATGTAATAATATAATGTGTATTATGTTCCGCGCGTATACAATACCCATATAATGTATAGGTACTGTGCGATGTTTACGGACTTATGTTTATCGGACTCTGGGAAAATTTGTCGTACATCGAAGAATCGAATAACGAACATTTGCAGTGACTATTGTAATATAGTAAAAAAGTTAGTCGTGTATAAAGTTACTGCACTTATTTATGTATATACATTTATACGCGTTATAGTTACAGACATGTATTGTAAGACCATATATAAACTTATATAATTACATAATGTGTCTACGCTACAGAGTGATGATAGCCGAGAATACTTAGATCATAACGTACAGACATAGGCGTGCACACGGGTGCAGCAGAAGGTTCATGTGCTATATTTGCCACATTTTTTGGGCCGATTGATTGGTCTGTGGGCCGGTCGGTCCAATTCATTATTTAATAATTTAATATAAATCACAAGTAATTTTTATTTAATTAAGAAAAATAAATAAATAAATCGACTAATTATTCTATCATCTTATGTTATTATACAACTAATAGTAGTAGCTGATAGGTAGTAATTGCAACTTGCTGTTTTCAAAAGCAATGAATAAATGTAAGGAAGTATGTTTAGATTTGTTAATTGTTAAAAATAAAAATTATTACACTATTACAGGCACTTTGGTAACAATGACATAGCCTATACATAAAATGAGTCCAATAATTTTAACTGTTCAACAATAATTTTGCCAATTGTTAAAAATGGGCTGTTTAATTTTATATGCTGCATCTGTAATTAAAGTCTGCGCACGCCTATATGGTTACAGATAGCGTTTTATTGTTAAGAATAAGAATATATCTAATCACTATCCACATATAGTGTATATATTGAGAATATTATTATCTTTTAAAATTCAGTTATCAGCGATCGTTCGACATCAACAGACGTTCATTGCGTTCGACCGCAAAAAAATTACTATTCAATATTTTCACTGAAGCTTATGAATATGGTACAATCCCTACTGATTTTACTCATAGTAAAACAATAACCTTACCGAAAAAAGGAAACTCCACTGTCTGTTCAAATTACAGAACAATTGCTCTATTATCATACTCATCCAAGATATTGTTAAATATAGTAAAAAACAGGATTAAGAAAAAGCTTGATGAAAGAATTGACGAGGACCAATTTGGTTTTAGATGTCTAAGAGGCACAAGAGAGATGGGTAAAAGCACTTACGTAGCCTTCATAGATCTTGAGAAAGCATTTGACAGTCAACTGGAAACTGCTCTTTTCGGGCTTCAGAAACGCTGGTATAGACTGGAAAGATAAGAGATTTATCTATAATTTGTATAAAAACCAAGCCACAACAATAGATGTCAATGGACATAGGGAAGATGCAAAAATAAGTCAAGGAAGTCTGCTCTCCCCCTTATTATTCAACCTATTCATCAAAGAGGCTATAAAGGAAATGAAAGTCAACACAAATGGCATCTCTATAACGGCAAGAAAATACATTCGATCCGTTTCGCTGACGATATTGCACTAAAAGCGGAATCTGAAGGGGACTTAAATCTCATGCTACATTGATTGGATGCAATACTAATAAAGTTCAGTCTTAAAATCAATATAAAGAAAACAAAAGTGCTTGTAGTAAGCAAATCCGACCAATAAAATGCAGCAAACATCATGATTAGGAATGAAGCAGTTGAGCAAGTAAAGGAATTCTGCTATCTAGGAAGCCTAATTACAGAAGATAACAGATCAACAAAAGAATTTAAGAGAAGAATAGCTTTAGCAAAATAAGCATTCGAAAATAAAAGATCTCTATTAACGAACCAGAACTTGAGCATTCAAACTAGGAAATGTTTTATAAAATCGTATATCTGGAGTATTTTGTTATATGGCTACGAAACATAGACCATAAAAAAAGACGAAAAGGATAAGTTAGAAGCGATGGAGATGTGGATTTGGAGAAGAGCAACAAGGACGCGTTGGACAGAGAAAAAAAGGAACGACACCAACTTGCAAGAAATAGGTGAAAAAAGAAACATCATTACAACTATTATAAAAAGGAAAGTGAAGCTCATCGGACATCTGTCAAGACATAACGATTTTGTCACAAACATCTTGGAGGGAAAGATTATGAGTTAACGACCAAGAGGAAGACCCAGACTATCATTTCTCAATGACATCAAACAACGAATGGGTTTCACTACATATCAACACCTAAACAATACGGTGCGTAATAGAGAGGATTGGTTAATACGACAAGGCCTTGCCTTTAGAAACTGATTATGAATATTATACATTGTATCACAATATGTTCATGAATTTTATTTCGCATCGATTCAAAAGTTGCCAAAAACATTAGTGATATTCTCAAATCAGATTTTCTTTTGATACTAAAATTAAAATAGAGTTGCTAAAAAAAAAAATTCACCACTCCACAATGCCACGATTGTCAAGCTTACTTTTACACAAATAATTTTTGCGTTCCCAGTCCCTTCAATGTGTCAAATGTGGAGATAACCTTTACACTTTGGAATGCACCAAATCACTGTCAGAACCCACAAAGCGTGCCTTAAGCAGACACACACAGCCTCATACAAAGGATATCTGGTGTTTAAAAATGTTATGACAAACGACAGAATTCCGCTCCCAATGTAATCATATTGCTTACTATTTACGTGACTCCCAGCTCAAACCAGAAACAAAAACAATTAAATGCCAATACCACTGTAAACTTCACTGTTAATATAACATCTTCAGCTACGTCTGAAAACTCAATTTTTAAATTTCTCGAGGACTTTAAAGTTATAATTAACCCATTAATACTATAACAACAGTTTAAAAAAATCTACATTCGTCTTTTGTGTATAAACATACTCCTTTAAATAAAATATTACATAGTTCAATAATTATTAATTTCTCTCCTATTTTCATCCCCTACGAAATATATCCTTAAAATTATTTGGTAACCCCCGTAAAATTTGAAAATCGCTGTCTAATAATATGTACGATATTTATAGGGAGATTAGTTGGGCTAGAATTTATATGTTAATACATATTCAATAACGTATTTTTCGGACGAGATTCCTGGATCTCTACCTCTCCAGAAGAAAAAAATGTTCAATAATCATAAATGATTTGTTATGAAGTTACAGAGAAAGATAGCATTAATTTATATAATGTGGTACTAAATAACTCTTAATTTGTATTTATAATAATAATAGAATAATATAACTAGTATTAACTCATATCTTATAATATAATATCTTGGATACAAAAAACATAACCAGTCAGTTGACGTAGATAAAAAAGTTCTTGCACAGGAATCTTAGGCAACGGAATATTCATCATATAATCCATTGTAATAGCAAGCACATTTTCATTAATATTATTCTGTTTATCTTCAACTTCTTTTTTTATATACGCATAATACTTCTTAGCCTTTCTTTTGTGTACCATCATTACTGTACCTGCCACACGTTTGGCTGCATCGTTGAGATGAGTTGACCTAATTTTAATATTTAGAGACTCACACATATAACATGTGTCAATCTGTGGTTGACCAAAACGTAAATCAGGGAATTCTTGTCTAAAGTACTGCCAATATGTGGTATAGCAAATTTTATTTATTTCAGGATTTTTTTTTTTTAAAAAGATTAAACATTTTTATATTAAGCTCAGATACTAGATACTTAACTTCTTTTCCTGAGTAGTGGCTAATATTTACCGGAAAAGAAGAAATATATTCACGTATTTTGAGTTTTAAATCATCAGGAAGAGTGTAACTGGTATGCCGGCCCCTTTTGCCCTTCGCAATTTCATTATTTACTTTTAAGTCCCTTAATCTTCGAATTTTTTTGCAAGATAGAGCAAAAATAGAAATAAATGTTTGTTGACATACCTTTTCTCGCTGATTCCCAAACATTACGTGATAGTTAAACGAAAAGTCTCGTTTTGGGTCTTCTCCATCATTTAATTTCTCTTTAGTGGATTTACGTCGTCTTTTCACCGCAACAACATCAATAAGTCCTTGTAAATATTGATCTTGTTCATCTTTAGTTTGAAAATTTTCAAAGTTATAAAAGAAATCAAACACAGCTTGTATAGTCTCAAGTCCATATTTTTCAAAGCATTTGTCTCTGCAGCTAAAAATTAAAAATAAATATTATCGTATACAGTTTACAATTTGAAATATTTTATATCGAATGAAGTCGAAAAAATAAAATAATCGACACATTGTCATTACAATAATACTAACAAAAATAATAAAATATTGCTTACCGACAAGGCTCACCAACAACGAGTGCAGTGACATGCTGTTTTCTATGATTAACGTGAGATAAACCTGTCAATTTAGCAGATTTTATTATAGTTCTTTGGTACAGATGAGTATTTCTGGACTTTCTTTTCCTAATCTGATCGTCGTTATTAATTACGTCTGTATTCACTAAATCCATTTTACTCAGGGTTATTCATTTAGTATGAGAAATAATGACAAAAAAATACCTTTTAAATAATTTTACGCACTGCGAAACTTACAACTTACAACGAAACAATGCGATAAAACTGATTCAAATAAAATATAATACCGAGCAACATCGCTAACAGATAACTTAAAATGATTAATACATTTATTTTATGATTAATATTTTGTTTAAATATTACGAAAGTACAATAAACAAGGACTGAAAAATAACAATTTAAATTCTAATAATATAATAAACAACAATGAAAGAATGATAAAAATAAATAGTGTCGCCCAACAGTGCCTAACAGTAAATTATCAAATATTTTTGTTAAAAGAGCACTTGTACTGCACATGTGTCTTATTAACAAAAATCATAAAATAAAAAATATTATATATCTGTTTATAACGAGTCGCACACGTGCCGTTTTAACATATATGATAAACCTATGTACAAATAACAGAATGCCAAAATAAAACCATTTTTACGAAAAATGTAACATGTGACCTTTTAACAAAAAGCGATTCATATATTTTTTATAATATTATAAAATCATTTATCTTTTAGGAAAATTTTAACCTCCTCCCTCACATACACAAAACATTTAAAGAACGCCACTGTACATATTATTACTGTTATTAAATTACTATTTAGTCAAGAGATAAATTCGTTTCAGATTATTTGTAATAAACTAACCATTAAATATTCATACATAATCCGGCATAAAAACATATTTTTACATATTTCTCATTCATTTTATTTTTTTTCTTATATACTCACAAATAATTTACTGTACAATAATTTCCTGACGAACATTTATAAATAGATTGTAAGTTTTTATTGTTCCGCGTGTGAAAAATCTGTTTCAATTGGTTTAAAGTGACTAAAATTAATAATATATATGTTTTTTAATAAAAATGAGATATTATTGTAATCTGAACTTACTCATTTGAGCATTGGAATTATAAAATGTACCCAAAAATTACATCTGTTCATGTCGAGCGTTCTTTCAGTTGATACAAATCAGTGTTGACACCAAAGCGTAAAATATTCAACTTTGAAAACTTAAGAATATATATACTCGTATGGTATCTGATTTCAATCAAGATTCAGAATAAGGTTTGTTTGTATACATTTTTCTTTTTTTTTTTTTTTTTTCATATATATACATATTTTTTTTAAACTTCTATATTAAAATTGTTTACCTCATATATATTTACATATTTCAGTATTATTTAGTGCATATAAATCCGATCCTTAGTGAGTAATTTAGTTATTTTGATGATATTTGGTCATAATTTATTTTTTCTTTCAAATATATCACATATAAATGAATGTAACCCCACAGTCGCCAATTGGGGACTTAAGAGAGGTTTTCTTTTTCCGTTCAATCCGCCGTATACATTTGGTGCATCGGTATGTGGTTTGCGTTGCGTCGTTGCCATCACAAGTGTGGCTCTCATACACGTAGGTATTAGATGCTGGGCCGGAAGTAATGCGATCGTAGTGACCGTTCGGATCCGAGGTTCAATTAAAAAAAAAAAAAAAAAAAAAAAGAATGGTATTAGACGTTACCTCATCGGCGGTATACAACTGCACGTGGCCGGTATGGTATGCTGTTCGAACGATATATTATAAATTAAGTGCGCGCACATCGTACACACGAGTGCGTAACACGTGCACGGCCGCCCTTATTGTTTTGTACGGGGTCCGGGTACGGTAACAATAAATGTTTAACCGACCGTCTTGCCGGGCCGCCGCCGCTCCCATTGTAGACCGTATCGTCGTAGCGCGCGCGAACACGTTGTCGTCAGCGGCGAGAATATTATTTATTATTCGCGACCCGATAGTTCCAACATAATTAAGCACACATAAATAACAGTGGTCGAGATGCGCACACGGATACGTTATGCGCGCACAATCGATTATCGGTAAACGTTCAGGTAACGACGTAAGGCAGGACTGTACGCGTACCGTAAATGTCCTTGCGTGAAAATAAACGGTCCGCGCATTGGTTTGAACAATGAAAATCGTTACGGAAAAACAAAAGTCCTTACTGCGGATCGAAGACGACCGACCGAGGCGAGTTTCTCCCTTTTTATTTAAAGCACCGCCAATGCCCATCGCATTGTCACGCAATGACTCGTTTGATGGAACTGTTTTTTTCTCTCTCTCCCCTTTTTATTCTCCGACTTTTAAACGAGTTAAGTAAAATAATTTTTTTTTTTTTTTAATAAATTCTTATTTCATGAGTAATACGTTCGTATACATCTACTCGTATTAATTACGTATAAGGTCCCGGACAGAACTACGAACGCTACGAATCATTTCGGTAGACATTGTTTTCTCTTTCTGTAAACTTTTTTTGAACAGTAAATACCACTCAAGTTATGGGCAGTGCTCGTGTAAGTTAGTAAGTTTTGCTCATAAGTTCATGTCCTAAAAAATGCCTAAATAATCATGCATTTATGCACTCAAAATTGGTAAAAATATGCATTAAATATCTAAAATAATGCTCTTAAAATATGCTTATTTAAAAAAGTCATAAACATTTTTTAAGATTATTTGAATTATCCATTAATTTTTTCATATTTTATTTTTAATGTAAATTTAAATCAATTAATTTTAAATACCATTCTTGAATCTCATTGAACTGCGTATAACGTACGTCTTTGTTAGTCGTTCATTTTAAATATTTTAAATCTGAAACTTTTGAAACAAATGTATTCGTTAAAACTGAATAATTAATTACATAATTAGAAATTGCATTGTACTAAACGAAGTATATAAATAGGAATATATAAAATATTATTGTTGGACTAATATACACGCATACACGTCACCATAACAACTAAAGCAGTCTCCAGTTATATGCTTATATATGGTTCTCAGTGACGAAATCACGATAAATGTTGAGTACCAAAATTGACCTTCAAAACCTGAGAGTCAAATGGTGTGAGTACCAGAATTGGTACTCAAAGCGTGCATGGCAAAACACTTTAAAATAGTGTGGCACAGAAAGCAAAACCAGTGAGTACCAATTTCGGTACTCGTGGCAGTCAACTTGTTAAGTACGAATATCAAGAAGATAAGATAATTTATTTTTTCCATTTGGATATTTGTTAGTTTCGAATATAATTATACTATCTAGTCATGATGTGTACTCGTATTCAAAATAATGATGAACTGAATGGAGCTATTACTACTATATAGCTATTTAATTTTAATAATTTTATGTTGCAATCGAATACCCAAAAATTTTAATAAAAAGTTATAAACGAATGTTCATACAATAATATGAATAAGAATATAAAAAGTATGTATAATACGCCCGATAAAATATAAATATGTCAAATAGGCATAAAACCTCTAAATATGCAAAAACATGCAAAATGAGACTTCACATATTTAACCATGGTATCTTGAAATAGATTTCTATGTCATCTAGCATTAAATACAACTTAGCAAGATTGATATGCAAATGCATTTGTAAGAAATTGTTTTAAGGTAATTTTAAATAATACGATACTTTCTGTTTGACTAAGAAGTTTTTGTTAGTGTATGGAAAAAACAAAAACTAAAAGCCTATGTACAAGTATAATCATATTAACTACACTCCGATTTTTAATATTACGCTGTGTATATCTCAAAAAATACATAATGAAATAATGATTTTAATACATTTATTAATGTGATTTAATATTTCATGTTAGACGGCATTAACTATACTAATACTTACGTTTTATGTAGATAGTTTTTCAAAAAACGTATAAAAACAATGCTGTTGGAATCTAAAACTATACTATAACGTAACATAAAGTTTAAAGTACTGTATTTATATTCATTAGAAATCGTATCCATACATTACTGCGTACTTTATTACACTGCGTTCATATTTATTTATAATTTTTTTTCGCTCTAGATCTATTGATTTGATTAAATTGAATAAGTGATATCGTTAATAATACGTCTATGATTCTTTTTAAAGTCACATAATGTTTTTATCAATGAAAATTAAGTGCTTTTCGAAATCATAAAACTGCACCCGTTGGCGTTTGTCCATCTGTGTGGTCGATCCGTACCCATTTAATATATACAAACATACACTCTATCAATAGTGATTTAAATGGAGCAAGATTTATATGATGTATTGCTAATTATTCATGCCTATACACCAGATAAAATAATTAATTATTATTGAAAATGTAAAAACGTTTCAATGCGATAAGCACCTTGTATAATTCATTAGTTATAATATGAAAGCATTGGACTCGTGTATTTAAATTAAATTGAATATTTACCTCATATGTATATATTATTTGCATGAAAGCAAGTTTAATTACTATACTGATAAATGTACTTATCTATATATATTGATTTACATAGTTTTATTTTCTAATATGTTCTTTATTTTTACATTTTATTTTAATATTTTAATCAATTATTTAGTAGTAAATGAAACAAAACTGTTTGATTCATAAAAAATGGAACTTACTCGGTTTCTACGGTGATTCGTTAATTTCTAGTTAAATTTTAGTTTTCGACTACAATGTAGTAATAGTAATACGTACGTATCTATAAATAGCTTTCTATTTATCTATTCTCATTCTAGCATTAAACCCGGTGAGGACCTACTTCCCCTATAGTAGTAGCAAGGGATTGACAATTAAATCAGTGTACTTGGACACGTTAAACCACTACAAGTGTGCACATATAGGTACATATTTTACTGCATTTCCGTACTAATCAAAATATCTCGCCGCTAGTGTACGAATGCAACGAATTGTTATAATGTATGCACGACACCGCGACGTGTGTAATAATGTAGCCGGTAACACAGGAGTATTGCACGATTGCAGCCGGACGATCATCGACGAGAGAAAAACGTAGTTTACAGTTAGTTATGTGCATTTCTGCTATGTTAAACTATCGGCTATTGCTGAGGTCTTTCCATAGTAGTATTTTCCATAACTTAGTGCTTAATCGAATACTGTGATTCGGATAGGTATACATAACCATTTTCGCGACTGCCGTCGCATTACATCATACGATATTTATGCGTACGACGCAAACAGTCTAATGTCAAATGTATAAGTTTATGCGTAGTTCAGTGTGTGAATTTCAACCAAGCAAAAATTGTGAAGTATAATAGTCTTAAGATAAAATCCACTTGCGTGTTGTACTTCGGATGCTAAATAATGGATACGTGTAACGGGTAGAATCCCATTCAATACAAAACGTCCGAACAACGGACCAAATCGTTTCGGGAACATAGATATTCACGTACGACTTAAATGGTGTATTGCATGACAATTGCGTATACGTGTACAGTATACACTTTACACCCTATGTCGTGCGTATGAACGCATAAGCGCGGTTTCATTAAAAAGTCTAACGGTGCTGGAACAGAAATAATAACAATACAATGTGTAACGAATACGTTTAATATCACTACTCAGTAAATTAATGATTATGTTTTCTACATCAGTGCTTAATACTGCTTTCTCGATGGACATTCTAATGCTTAGGTAGTCGTATATCATATGGCTACGGATCTGTGTTCAGCCAATTAAAAAACTTTTTTAGTACAGTGCATAATTTTGTATTTTAAATAGCTACGAGTATTATTCTAAGTCTTTCGATTCCTAACTAGATCCAACTTCAAAGTCCGAAAAACTCGTAAAAATCGAACGCTGCAGCAAAAAGACAACCTCGGATCACTCGTGAATATCAATCAATTACACAATTTATAATAGCAATAATAATAATAAATAACAATAATATTATTAATATTGCCGCGTATAAAACGGTAAAACGGTAAAAATAATCAGAAAGAAAAAGATGAAAAAAAAAAAACATAATAAAAGTTGAACATGTTACTATACATATTATATATGATACATATCTACATTAACGTATATTATATATATATTTAAGAAAATAAAATCTGTCATTAAAAATATTCCAATTATAATTGGCCATAAGCTCCTGGGGGCGATCACGATCGTTTCTGACAATTATTACAATTCTCTCGGCTATATTTCCGATCTAGATCATTCGATAACAGTCGGACGGATAAATACAAACACATCGTGTACATATAAATATCTATCCATTATGAATATTGTAAACGCCGAGTCAAGACATTCTGAAAGACTACTTAAACGGAATAGTGACCATTGGTCGAAAACCGCGGACCACATACCAAGTCAGTTTAGTTCACGATATTGAAATGTTATGGACTTTGTGCCTTTCCTATAACATTGATATTTTTAATAAAAATGCACATATACAGATGTGTTAATAGGCTATAGATATATTTGTATAATATATTATCAGCAATAAAGATAGTAAAAAAAACAAGTACGCACAAGTGTACTTACTTCGAGTGAACAATATCAAAATTAAATATAGAAATAAATTACAAACATAAATAATTACAGAAAACCATCAGGAGAGAGAAGTTAACACTTAATTTTTGTGAAGCATTATACGCCTTTGTAATTAACAAGAAAAAAATTTATTTATAAGTAGACTAACGATTTTTTTTTTATTTTAATGCAAATTAATAGCATTCAATAATGGAATATATAGACAAGTGCAAACACAATCGAGTGAAAAAAAATAAAATACAATTTAATAAAAATTTACGTTTTATGCTTGAGAAGAATCCATTACATCAATTTCTACGAGGTGTCATTGATCCTATACCACTATACGAATAATAATAATGTTTTCTTGAATTTTTTTTTCAAAATTTCTTTCTATAGTACCTAAGTACGTACTATACGATAAATTGATGGTAACAATTTTAAAACAAAACGCGTAAAGAACTGTTGGATCATTATTTGAATAAATTCTCAACAGTTTTTCGGATATTGTTCTAAAACAAAACACATTTTACAGATTTAAATTATGGAAAAATTAATAATCTCCCCGTATCATCTAAAAAAAATTATCAAATTTTCGGATTGAACTTTTGGACGTAATGTACATCAAAAGCATTTAATTAAGACTATTCAACTTATTATATTCGACTTATTCAACTGCGACATAATTTATTAGAACTTGTAGAAGAGTTCGTCTTTTTTACCTACGCAGTAATATAAGTATATATGTACATATTTATGGTCACCTCTAGGTAGCACTGGTGCTGTTCGATACGTTACAGAATACGTACATACAACTACATGTACACTCGTACATAAATAGTATATGCACATAACTGTAACGTCTTTTTTTTTTTTTTCTTCTCGTCTCGTGTTCGCGACTACCCGCTACTAGATCTTAATTATGCTAAACAGCATGCATTGTGCATACGAGCAAAAAAATCCTCGGAGGCCGACAAGAGAAGTCCACACGCCGTGGCCTGTAACACTGCGCGCGTAGATATACGATTTCCAGCACCGTTTCAGCCGCGTAATGGTGCTGCTGCAGATGTCGTCGTAATCTCGCTACCGCTCTTGGCACTACGCGAGGTAATTAAAAACCGCGCCCCACGACGAACACTGACTGCTGCGGCGTAGGCACAACGCGCGTGTAAGATAATCGTCGGAAACTAAAAGAAGAAGAAAATAAACGTGTTCCTACATAGCTATTGTGTTAATCAAACCGCGTTTACCGCGCAGCGTTCCACAAATAATTGTGACGAACAATTATTCGATATCTACACACTAGGAGCGTATACCGTTGGTACTATGTTTCCCGGTTCAGCTCCGAACTCTTGAGAAACGGAACGTTTGAACTTTTACGTTTTGTACTATGGCAGTACTTACACGGGGTACAGCTCGAAACCAAACGATTATTCAGATAATTAAAACCGTTTACAAGCAATAGCGCAGGTACTGTTTGTGTGACTCGCGTTGGAGCATCATTTGTTCACGTTTAACAATCACGAATATTGAGTGTAGAGATACGATATTATTTGGTTACGTGTTTACAATAGCTGCACGCAATGACACTGATGTCAGTTTCATATGGGGTGGCATAGAAATAAAATCTGAGATATGTAGTTACCGTCGCTATTTTTCTCCTAAATAGATCCTATGATGTTTTCATATGGTAAAAAAACAAGACCAGTATTATCACTGCTTGAGTCTTTTAATTCTCATCAACTATCATACCGATCGTCATCACAATAACAATGCCCTGTACGGTTCATAAACATCTTATGGTATCAGTGTCCACCGCTCACCACAGCACCACCCACCTACATTTAAGTATTGCATAACGATTTGTGCCACTGACTATACAAGAAGTAAAGTCTTAATGCTTTACGTAAAATATTAATTTAATTTATAAATACAATTTTTATTTATTTTTTTAAATAATAGGATAACATATTTTATTATTATTAAATATGTTTAAAATGTTTAGTAATAAACCACAAAATCAATTTTTTCGAATGAATTAATATTATAAGATTGTGTATAATACGAGTATAATATAATATAAGGAATATGACATAGTTTGAGTTTTGTTTTTGCCACTTGGACAAATATGTTTTTAGAATATTTTAGGAAATAATGTGATGATTTAATAATCGAAAATAATAATTATTATAAAATTTAAAATTATGTAAATAAGTAAGAAGTAAGAATAAAGAAGACTAAATATTTTAAATGAGTATAGAAGAATTTAAAATATCGAGTTTTGTAAATTTTATTTAAAAAAATTTAATTTCAAGTTTTTGTGAAAACTATTCATTGTGCAGTTCGGTAACCACAATTCTTTGTTTATAAAAGTAAAATCTGATTGTGTTACTTTGAATTGCCGACATTTTGAATAGAAAATTAATTTACTGCCGATCATGGAAAAAAAAAACTTTATAGACTACAAGTTCTATAAAAAGTCAAACATTTATTTTACTTTTTTCCAGTTTTTTCATCCAACGAGAAATTTAAAAATCATCTAATCATGACATATATATATATATACCTACTGTGCATGAGGTATCACCTTATTCTAGATTTAGACAGAATAAGTTGTTGCATGGCATTTTTGGTTCAGATTTTTACTCGAAAAACATTTACAGAAAGAAATAACTTTTTGAAACCTGTATCATACATGCTTTAATAAATATTGGTATACTCTTGAAAATGTATTACCAAGGATGTAGTATTTGCTGTAATGTTTATTAACAAGGGCAATATTAAAAAAAAAAAAAAAAACTATGTAATATGTATAATATTCCTTAATCGTAATAAATTGTTAATAAAAGTATACTTTCAACGCGTATAGTATATTTCACAATATTATACATCTTACTTAATATATAATATTAACATATATGATGCAGGTATTTATTTTAACCATAAGCGATACGGTATAATGAAAAAATACACTGGTAATTTTATAAGAAAAAACGAACGGGCATTATCGCGACAATTCGATGCCAACCATCAAAATATAAATTATCTTTCTCAATATGCTTGCAATAACGTGTACAGCATAATATAATAAACACTGTATATAACGTCTGTTCGAAAGCGTTCTCACGTTCGGTTGCGTCACACGTGCAAAGGAAATATTTGAAAAGAAAAATTAACCTATCGTTTACTCTATATATATTTTAAACATGAATGGAGGAAGCTCTAAAAAATGTAATAAATATACAATTACGCGGTGGACCGATACGTAAAACGTCGCGTGAACGTTATAACAGTGTTGCAGCCCTTTTGCACGAAAAAAGTACGATCGTGATGGGATAGGGGAGGAACAGTTAAAAATTACGGCGAAAGATGTTACGTTGTATTGTATTATTCTTCAGGGCGAGATGATGTGTAAAACGTGCTGCACAATATAAGGATGAAGTGTACGACAGAGGATTGGCGAGGAGAAAACGACGGTTGCGTGTGTATTGTACGCGCAATGACCGAAGACGGGGAGGGTTAGAGACGGAGAGAAGAAAAAAAGCTCTTCCCGTTGAAACCGAAGGGACGGCGAAGATTTTCCCACACAACGAGTATCGGAAAAATTCTGCGATACGGGCGCGTACGCCGGGGGTGTGTGGGAAGGGTAGCAGAAAAAAGGGAAGAAAAATGTTCGCATTTGTCCGCCACCCTATTCGTAAAGGTATCACAATGCATCATGCGTGTTCGAGCATTATGACCTATAGGCGCGCAACAATAGCTGCTCGTCACGTACACCGGTGCACACGCGGGCATATCGTCGGATTGGGGTGGTGGTGGGGGAGGAAATAAATAAAAAGGCGGCGGCGGCGAATAAGACTTTTTCTTCATCGCCCGATCGCTGTTGATATTAACGTAGCCCGTGTTGTACGCCACACAATCGAACAATACGGTCTCCCCCTTCCCCCCTACCCCCCCACGAGGACGTGGTAACATGTGTACGTTCGTTGTTGCGGAACACGCAAAGGGTCGACCGGGCAGGAGGACCAATGGGCGCGCGTTCGACCGCGGTCCCTGATCCCGCTGGGCGTGCGCACCGACTGGGCGACGGCCCTTCGACGCGACGGCGCAGGGAAGACGTAAAAAAAAAATAAAAAAAATGTCCGCCCGTCGCCACCGCCGTGACTCTTGTGCCGCCCGTCGCCTAGACTCGTTTGCCGTGCACGGGATCTACCCGCAATGAGTGCACGCGGTCTTACACTCGGTATCGCGTACGTACACATATAATATATTATAGGAGGTGAGCTACGACGACATTTTATTGCGACCGCAGTAAATCGCGTGTGCGCTTCTTTTGTGCGTCCGAAATGTTGCGAGTCCGTTAGAACGCTGCACACGCTGCCATACGATGTTATTTATTACCGTCGACAAACGCAATAATGTTTCCTGTACTCTACGCCTAGGTCCACTATCCATTCATCTCTCTCTATCTCTTTCTCTCTCTCTTTCAGTGTAAACTTAACGTATTCGATACATTGTGGAAGCCACGATTACGCAAATCGAGAAATTGCGAGTGCGCGTGCGTACTTATTGGCCGTAGTAGTGTTGCGAAATCGACGGTGTTTTCGGTCCATTTGACGAAATAATTATTACTAAATATTCATTTAACTTCGTTTAAGTCTGTGTCCAAGTCAATTATATTGTTCAGACGCGATTCTTTCCGCGCAGCGCAACGGTACCGTCGTTCTATTGACAAAACGGATATTATACAAATGTATACTGGTGACTGAGGAGAAAGAAAAAATAATTTTTGTTTAATAAGACCAGAGTGTAGGACTAGCCTAAGTTTACTTTTCGATAAACATTCGTCAAAATATCGTTTTTGTTTTATTATATTTTTTATTATATTTTTATTATTATACGTGGTATTTTTTGTATTAGTCGGCTAATAAATATTGAGAAATAATTAATTAAGCCGAATTATGAAAAATATTCATTTCACCGCAGTTATGTGTGATAATATAAAAACATAATATTTCCGTAAAAATACTAATTTAAAAGTATCGCTAGAATAGCGTTCTGATTATAACGTTGTAAAATTGAAAAATAAATTGAATAATAATTTTCACATTTCATAGCGATTTAATTTTCAAGAAAAATATTACACTCTGCAATAAAGTACTCATCTCTTAAAACTTGCGAATTACCATGGAAACATTTAACGTTTTACGTAAAATAAGAAAATACTTAGTATACACAAATCAGTAATAAACAGTTATGTTGAATTATGCTTATTTATAGTATGTTTGATAAAACCAACACGGTAAATTATCTGTAAAACCAACTACATAGAATATTTTTTTAAAGTATATTGCGTTTAATTCGTCGAGTGCGGTTTGATGAAATAATCGCATACTATAACGATATTAATATCTGCTTATTGTTTTGCCTATCTCGAGTGCCGTTATTGTAATACATATACATTTTGTCTGTATTATAATAATATATGAAAATTTCATAATTATTTAATAACTAATGCTTTATATTGTAAAAAATAGGAAATTAACTCTTCTACCAAAATAATAATATAATGATTTAGGACATAGGGTATGGTTTTATCTTTTTTTTTTTTTCAAAACATTTAGACGTTATAGTTTTTCTTTATTAAAAATGACACTAAACCACGGGCATATTATTCATATAATTGTGTGTGTGTGTGGAGAGGGCAAGGTTGTGTGTATTCTATCAAAAGGTAAAAAGTGATATTTAATACATCAGTAAATCATTGAACCATCTTCAAATAGTATGATATCTACGACAATTTTTATGAGTCTAAAATATGTTCAATCTTGTTCAATAAATTAGGTATAACACAATACAAAACTAATTTGGTAATTAGTATAAGACTTTTATACGACGAATTTTTTTGTTTTTTTGATAATAGTTTGGAATAATACATTGGTACCTATACATATTACATTCATTCTAATGACCTATGATTAATGACTTATAAAATAACCTACACGAAATAACTCTGTTAATAAATAGTTAACATAGTCATGTTTGATTATATTACAATTGGAACATAAAATAATATTATTATTATTATATTCCAGTTGCAATTTATTAATATAAAAATTGCATTATATTATAATGATCTGTATTTATGTTATCCGTCCTTAATTTCAATATTGATATGTTACTCGGTAGATCATTTGGAATATAATTTACGCCTATCTAATATCGTTCATACAACATTCGTGTGGTTCTTAATCTTGTCCAAGTTATCATGAAACATTGTTGGTAGTAATAACGTAAATTAGGTTGTATTGTTCACATATTTGTTAAAAAATCAATACAAGTATAGTAAGTGAAAAATTAACAGTAAGTTAATTTAACTTGATTCTTGAATTTTATTTTGCTCATTCATTAATATGAATGTTTATATTTATACTGATGATAGCCAAATAATAAATATTTTATAACAATATAATCTAAGCCAAAGTTGAATTTGTACAAAAATGTTATTCATTGGTCAAGTTATTGATATACTCCATAAAAATATGTAACGAAGCTATAGTATTATTATTCAATTTAGTTATATACGTTTAGTGTTATTTTATATTTATAATATTAAGTTTATAAGTTATAACTATTACAGTTTGTTTCAGTATTTTCAAATGTGATGTTAAAATTAATAAATATAAAAAAAAATCAATTAAATAAACTAAAATTAATTTCAAGGTGAAAAGAAACTTATAATTTAATTATATTTTTTTTTTTTTTTTTTTAGTATCATAACAGTGAGTAACTAAAAATATATACATATTTATGTACTGTCTAACTACACAAATAAATTTATGCTAAAATGTGTATAAAAAACCTTTTACCGTGTTTGACCCTACCAATACATTTATTTTAAATAATAATTTTTTAATTTTTGCATTTTATTACTTTTCTGTAGTGTCATATAAATGTATACATCTGCAGCATAACATGTTAAAATATGTAAACCAGGGACAGATACTGAAACTTTTTTGTCTGAGAGGTGAAAGAGAGGGGAATTGTATTTTTATGTT
>JASXSY010000839.1:0-75058 GCA_034509805.1 Sipha maydis | reverse complement strand
GAATCGAAAAACATAATTTCTTCTAATGAGTAAGCAATGCTTATTTAGATTTATTTAAAATAGGCAAAACAAACGTATATTATTCCTATAAATTAAGATCAATTTGAATGTATTAAATAGTTTAAGATGTTTTATTTTTTTTTTTTCTTAGATTAGGGTTAGAGACGAAGTACTGGTTAATAATTATCCGTTTATGGTTATTATTATCTAAAAATTTTTTTGGTAATTCCGCTGAAAAATATTCATGCTCAATTTACGATAATTTATCTTGAAAACCGTTTTTACGTTAAAAAAAACTAAATAATGAACCTAAGAAATTTTGTTAAATTTTGTCCTTTTGCCGTCCATATTTCTTGTAAAGCGAGGTGAATTTAGTATTTATGGTTCGAACATATTATGCAAGCCTAAAATCAAACTATTTTACTCTGCGTTTAAAATTCAAAAAGTATTCTTCCAGTACTGGTCCTTTCTAAAAATGTTTGTAAATTCTTACGAACGTTGATGGTCACCAACTGTTAAAATATTCGATACATACATTACATTTACAAATAATAACGTTCTTTACCGATATTTTACGCAACATGAAACAAAACATTTAATTTACATAATAGCATTACAATTATAGTTTAAGGTATGTTATGAGTACATATTAATATGTACTCATAACATACCTTAAACTATTAAGATATATTAAGATATCTATAAAATACATTGAATCGATTATATTTGCATACTAATACTATCTTTGAATTATCATACAACAGGGTTGTAATACATTTGAAATCAACCGTCGACATTTATCTTGTAAATTAAAATATTTAAATACGGCACGTCATACCCAACACGTATCAAATTTCAACGTAGGCGACCACTTTTTCCTTAATTATAATACGTCAGAGATGACTCCTATCGAAGATTTTCGGTGGTTGGTTCGCATACCGTGGAATTGTAAGTGACAAACAGTACTAAATTTGCTTATAAAAGTCGCTCTGATAAGTTCTGGTAAAAAAAAAAATAACAAATCATCGTCGTCATTCGTGGCATACTGTAAAAATGTACCTATTGCACATATGTACCAAAATTGCCTATACAAGACGCCTGGGTACGTGAAATTCAGCTGTTATAACAGTTATAATATATCAACTGTTATTATTATCATGGCTTTAATTATTATTGAAATATTTAATTTAATATATGATTTTTGCCTTATTTCGAATAATTAAATTGATTCCTTAAATAAAACTTTCAATCTAATTTTGAATTTGATATTCATATAATTATTGAATTTAGAATGTACAGAAACGCCAATATATTATTAAAATTATAGTGAACCCATAAATGTGGGCACAATCACTTGACGTCTTTGTAATCGTTTGCATTTAGTTACATACAATTTAATTTACATAAAAATATTAAAAATTTTCGTTTTTATTGTTTTTTTTTTTAATAATTTTTTAACGATAACAACGAAGTCCAATACAGCCGATTTCAACATACATACGGTCTATCTGTTCATTCTAAAATATTTTGGTTTAAACTAGTAAATACATTTATGCTACGAAATGATAAATAAATTACATCTGATTTTTATTCGGTATCAAATCTAACACTATACCTAACACTATACTTACTTTAAAATGTATACGTGTGTGGAAACGATATTTTATCTCAGAAATTATTATTGGACTCTCTAACCTGAATTTATTTATTTCAATCACCATTGGCTCGTACGGTTGCGTTTCATTATTATTTGTGTTGGAACATAATGTTGTACTTTTAAATTCTTGGTTTTCCCGTCGGCGTACTTAAATAGCTTATCGTAAACATTGGTCACCACGAAGTCGATTTCAGAAAAACCTTCTAGGCTTGCAAGGTGTGATCTTCCTGATGCCATGTACTTCTCAAAAACCACCGTAAAGGCAGCAGGTGTTCGTCTGTATGCGTATTACGTAAGTGTACGTGCTTTTGCTTGTATATACATGTGTGCGTGCGTGTGTGTATTTGTGTATATGTGTACACGTATTTTTGCCCATATGTGTAAGGCCAAGACTACTACATAGCGGGCGTGTCACGTGGTTAAATGTTTAATAAGCCCTCCCACGAGTAACGTTTCTAATAGCTTTTTGGGATAAACTTGAGTATTATACACGTGTACACAGGTCTTACATTTTCGTAGTACACGCCATACATGTTTTAAATAAATGTCTGTAACTCGTGACGTATTCTACAGATAAATATGAAACTAGACCTTATGGCAATTCATTTAAATATATAATATAACAATTGTACCTCGTATCAATGGATTTTATGATATTTCCATATGTAATAAATGTTTTTGCGTCTTTAATCAGAAGAAGATTTTATAACACACTTTTAAATTTCATATCACACAATTTTAATTTTTGTACTACACCAAGCGTATCGTAGTAAACATTATTTTAGACTCTGACGTGTATATGTACGAGTGTGTTTGTGTTTTAGCCACGTAACATAGCCATTCGTCGAACTAATCGTCGACCATCTTCATAGGACTCGACGTATCCCGTTTCAACCAATTGCGAGGTTTTTTTTTTTTTTTTTTGTCCATCGACCGAAATCAAGAGAGTTTGACAAGTGCTATCAATATCGTTAATTTAAAAATCCTATTCCGTGTTTTTTTGTTTGCTATTCCATGCGCGAAAATCTTTGTATTATATACGACATTGTGAGTTGTATTTTTTCGGAGCGTTTTTTCGCTATAAGTATACAATAATACTCCGTACAAGTTTGTGAAACGTATATTATATAACAGATCCTGTTTTTCGTTTTTCAAACAGAATTTATTGGAATGTATTCAATAAACATCGCTTAAAGGCAGTGGCGTGTGTGGTAATATGTTTATCAGAATCAATGTTCATTTAGTACTAATTATCTTTATCAATTATAGTTTCTCGTCGGACTTTTCCATCTGTCATAGACGTTACGCGATGTTTGTGGTGATGTATAATAGTGGTTTACACGTAAGAGTATATTTTTCTATGTTCAAGTGAACATTTTACTCGGAATACCACGCCCGCTTTAATTTCGAAATATTGGTCGATTAAGAGAAAAAAATACCATTCGATCGTTGTTATCAATAATCATCAAACGTAATAATAAATCTACGAAACGGTTTCGTTTATTAAATGTTGTGGAAAATATCGAATCCTAAACTTTAACAATTTGATTTTCGTTTTTGAGCCAAATTTTTACATTGTTTGTGTGGCACGCTCGCTTGAATTTATAAAAACCATTATTCGTTTAGTTTTGAGTTCATCGATTTGCACTACTACAATGGAAATGATAGGTGTTTAATGAATTGAAAAATATCACAAAAACATGAATACTTCTAGAAAGTATTTGTGTGTTGGTATAATGTATATATATGGTTATTGTTTTGAAATGTTTATTTATGATTTAATATTTTGGAAATAATTAAACTGCCAGAAAATTGTAATATTAAATTCTTTAAATCAAAAATACTTTTTGAAGATATACATATACTGTATATTATTAACAAATAATTCATTTTTCACAACATTTTTTACATCCTGAACGATACCAAATATTTACGGTTTCAAAAGATTTTCTAATTAAATTGTTTTTTGGCGACGTTTGCGAATTTCACATGAATAACATTAATCTCTCAGATAGACTAAACATTTTATCAGGTGAAATGTAATCTTGAAGATAAAATATAATTATAGAGGATTGTAATATTTTAAAAACTTAAAGATTTTTAAAGTGTAATATTTTTTTCGCATCGAAAGAATAGCTAATAATAACAGCTTTTGAGAAATATTTAGATGGATGTAATTTGATTAGGAATTCATCCATAAGCTACACCACTCTACTCTGAGTTAATTTAAGTTTGTGGCTATTTGCAGTTTAAATGATAATAGGAATTTTCTAGTTTTGAAAGAACAGTTCTCTAATAAGTGGACGTAGATGATTTTAGAGTCAATAATGATAACGTTTATAAAACTTAACACAACACGTTTACGTGTGAGTAGGAGAGTACATTTCCAGTGGCAACTATAAAGTTTTAATTTACTAATATTAAAACGTGTCCACAATAATCAGTATAGTTAGGCGGCAATGAAAGGATTGTGGCGTATCTGGACGAGTCAGACGTATAAATATGTCATTTATTATATATAACTTACAGCATGTTTATTATAACGTGTAAATATTGATAAGCATCGAAAAAAGGATACTTATTCGATAAAAACCAACATCAATATCTACAATACATTTTGTATATGATGATCCAGTGCGTCTCGCAAGAAGCGGCATTAAATCGTAATTTTACTCTGAAATGCATAATATAAAGTGAAGGTTCGTAGAAAGCTGTAATATTAAGACCGTGAACCCATTAAACTTAATTAATTAAATTCCACATAGATTGCGGTTCACTAAAGTCTACGTACTGGTTTCTATATATTATTTTATATTTTTTTGTTTATAGTACTACAGAATATTCATGTCTACGTAGTTTGTATGTTTGAAACATCCGATATTAAAAGTTCCGTATACAGATAGCCGTTAAACATATTGAACAATCGTATATCAATATATATTTTATATCCTTCGGAAATCTATTCATGAGATGGTTTACACTAGGAAAAATAAACATTCACCCTCTCTCCATCAGTACAATAGTACAAAAGTAAAAACATTATGAAAACAACAATAGATACGAATCGATTTTGAACGGCTGCAGAGGAACATTTCGATCGAATCGGCACTGTAAAATATGATAGCAAAGTCGTCAATTCGCTAGACAGTGCACATACTGATTATGTATTCTGTAGTCATAAAACCGTCGCCGTTTCAGTTTTAACGCGTGTAACGACCACGACCGTTAAATATTAAAACACTCCGTGTTAGATGGTGATTTGCCATGAAAATGTTTTAAATCGAATCACTATGTTTCTGTATAGTTTTTACAGACGCGCGGTTATATTATTATTTATTACACAGTGGAACTGAGTTTTTTCAAACTGAGGTGTGTATTTTAACTATGTGTGTTAACACTATTCGGTCTCGTTATCTCCTCTGATCGCGTTTCTCTCAAATTGCATACGTCAGATTTTCCTAGGTTAATACTCTTTCTCTGTCTGTCTTCCTCTACACGCATCATTAAAATATGATTAAACACCGTTATGTTGTAGTTTCACCTATGAAACCCGGTAAAATATATGACTTATTTAATTTGTCTGGTAACTTCCGTATAGACGAAACATAATTCTCATATATTTGTACGCGTATCAATCAGACAATAAATTATTTGAAACCTTAAACCAAACCGTTGAACAGCAAAGAAATGTTACGTACTCACCAAATATTTTTCGATAAAACTCGACTGCGTAATGTCACGTAATTTCCCCGTGAGCTCTATGAGAAAAAAAAAAAAAAAACGGCAAAAAATCAACAAGTCGTCACTCGTAGGGGCATGTAAAATTCATCGTATTCTGTACGTGCGTGTGCGTAAGTGCGTGCACGTCTGTCTAATTAAATATTATGACTCGGCGGTATGGTTGCGAGCGGCGGTCCTCGTCCACGAACAAGTTCCCGTGATTAACCACCATCGCAACGTCTTAGGGTAACGTCATAACTCCCGCGCAAAAGCAATTTATATCCTCGACGAGACGCAGCCGAAAACCACTCCTCGCGGGGTCTTGTCTCCTGGGCTCGTCTTCACCTTCGCGCGCGCACGCTTTTATGTACATGTATTTGCCCCCTCACCCCATGTACACGCACTAGCGTATATCACAGTAGACGTACGGACGAGCGTGAAGTGAGGAGCCGCAAGATGGTGGGACATTGCATGGAGGGGGGGGGGGTGATGTGTGTGACGAGATTAATTAGGTCGCACCGCATTCAATTTATGGACCGACGGTCGCTTTAAAACAATTTGCCTTTCCGTACACGTGAACACACACACATACACATATAGTATATTGTGTGTATACATACGTGAATATCTATATATGCACGCGTACGTATTGGTATACATTATACATATATATCTACAATAGCGACGACGACGACGACGACGACAACAAAGTCGGTGATGGTATGTGCGTCATCCGACCAAATTGAAAATTACACGGCGCGTTAATACCGTTAGCTTGTCTCCTACTCTTGCTCCACCTTGGAGTGAACAACAACCAATCTCTCCTTCTCTCCCCCATACCACCGTTAGACATCCGCACACTGCGATTATAAATTATTATATAGCCGAGTCGAGACGTTTATTAATAATAATAATAATAATAATAATAATAATGATAATATTCCGAGCCGGATTAATTAGTGTTTCGACTGCACGACGTGAAGAACTTTGCAATCATTATTTCTCCGGAACTCATATGTACAAGTATATCAGTGCCCTATAGGTATGTAATTTTAATATAAAATATTCAATTTGAATTAATTTATTAAATGCCAGGTCAGGTTCTATATTTATTAAAGTGTAATATCGTCCTCGGTAATACTGAATTTTGCGTGGTAAAGAGGACGCCCATAAACCGCATGTTTTGTCTCTGTCTGATACACATACAACGCAACAAATATGCGTTCAGTAGTTCGAATTAAGAGATGTTGGCTTTGATATTAGAGTAACCTGACCTATAATAATATTATGAAAGAAGAAACATTTTATCTGTTGTGTTTTGTTGGTCGGGTTTTTTTCGACATTTTAATTTTTATGCGATGTATGAGCTTGTGAAATATCGCAATGAAAAAAAACTCATAACTCGCTCGAGAGTTAAAATATTGGAACAGATCGACCAACGATACGCATATAATATTTTTCTTTTGATTATCAGTCAGTTTACTCTATTATTAAGACTAACATATGAATTACTAAACGCGTATTTGCTATAATGTACGTTTGTCTCGCGGAAACATCACATGCGGGTGTGGCGTCCTCATAACTATTTTAATGTACCACCACTTTAACGTTTCTTACCACATTGTATAGACTAGATCGGCATGACTGTCACGTCATACTATGTAGTCACATGCAGCAGTTTTTTACATGTTTCTTTGGTATTTGTTTTTTTTTCAAACTAAAATTGCTATTAAATTATTACTTATTTTTCTCGTCGTGTTTACGGAGTTATTAGCATTTTTATTATTGACAGTTAACCATTTCGAAAAACCCATTGGCGCATTAAAGAAATATATACGTCCCTTGAGGACAGATAAAAGTAGATACGTGCAGTAATTGAATGACGTTAGTGGCGTTTGAAGTTCCGAGAGAGAAAATACGCACCAATATTGCACAGTATAAAGGAAAAAAAACATAAGAAAAATAAAAAAGTATAATGTTCGTCAAAATAATTCGTATACTATTTTAAACTTAATTTTTATACATAAGTATGTACAGGTACTTTCCAGTTACTTGATAAGATTTAATTTTAAAACGGCGTCATAATTTAGTCACCTAAAACTACTAAAATGTAGGTATCATTTTTTTTGCTTTCTGATAATACTTTTAATATTTAGATTACTACATTGTACTAGTATAATAACGGAATTACCAATAGTAGTGGTTTGTTTCGAAAATCAATAAAAATTTAATTATTTTTAATTTAAACTATGAGTATATTCCTCCAATTCAAATACTTTTATTTTATTTTTTTTATGAGCAATTACTGTAGTACGAGTACAATATTCTTTACAAAAATAATGTACATTTACATTTATTTTGATTGTTCTGAGTACGGGTAACATTACACTTTTGTAATATTTCGGTGAACTTATCCTACTTTTACTTGATGAATTCACTTGAATCCGACTAGAATTTAAAATCATGATAAACTGTTCCGTGATAACTTCTGTTGTAACATTTATGCAGATTCTCAAAGCCATTCAGTGTTTTAAATACGAGCTCTACGTGATCTATAATAACGAAATATTTATATATTTTTCAATCGAAGAAAAAATAAAATATTGCATTTTATATAGTCGATTTTACAGTCATGATTTAATTATAATATCTAAGATGACTATCAGAGTAGTCCTGAAGAAAATAAGTAGTCGTGGTAATAGCTGTAAGTTAAATTAACAGGAAAATATTTGAATAGATACATATATCTTCCATGACGGGAATATTCTTCGTGTATATTAGCTATATAAAGATCAAGGACGACCAGATTGTAGAAAAACCCTTTTGATATAGTGATAAATGTACTACCTGTATGTGTTATCTATGACTTGGTGCTCTCTGTCTATATGCTGGGCTTAAGACAACTACATGGTCTAATTACTCTTCTGTCAATAGTCATATGCAGTACTCACTCTTATCATTTTCATGTACATGATCAACAGGACCTTATATTCTAATTTTGTTTTTCTCATTCACTCGATGGGTATTCACTGCGAATTAGTTGCATACAATTCAATTATGATATATTATATAGTTTGATCGTGATCCGATTCACGCTTTAATTCATTTTATGAAAACCACCATCCAAATATTCTAAAAAGAAATATCGGTTGCTGCCTCCTTGAATTCACATTCTCAAGTACAGATAACCCATGACTTCCATACATTTTTCAGCTCGTTTTACTATTTTGATTATACGTTGGTTTATGGAATACTTGTTACTTTATTTGCGCACTAGAACTATTTTCATTTTTGATTATACTTCTAGTACATTCTACGAACATAAGAATATTATTATTATTTTATTTAATTCGAACACATTATCCATTGTATTCATATACATTGAAAACTGCACGCATATCAAAACTTAAGACTTTCAACTATGCAACGAGTAAAATGTTTGATATTTTAATATAATATTGTTGACGTATATACATCACCAGTTATTTAAAACTATTTTGTGTTAAAACTATTCATAAACAAAACGAAATCTGCACCCGTATATATACCAATAACAACTATATTATAACCTATATTACTTATTTAACATGATGAATTTATATATATATATATTCATATATATGTACATGCAATGATGATCTTCCTCCACTTCCGCTACTATAGAATAATGTAATAATACGTGTGCTTACTTAAAATATTTTTCTTGATCAAATGCACGTTAACCAATCAATTTATATTTTTCTTTGTCTTCTATATAATAATCGTTTAATTTATCCCTCATAAATGCGTACACTCGAGTGATTCCTCACGCCAACCGGTCCGGTATAACTCGAACGTTGAAATCATTATATTTATTATAACAACATCCTGGTGCGCATTAGTGTGTCCTCGGAGAACGATTTGGGCACTATAAATAATGTCACACTATAAAATATGGAATACAGTCGTTGCGTTATATTGCCATAATCATTATCAATATAACTAGATGAACTGCAACAGAATCCATTTCAAAAATGTTCGTGCAACCGTATTTAGCATCGTCCTTCCTTAATAGTCCATAATATCCGTAATGTTATTATGCTCAAAATCCCTAAAAAAAACAGTACTTGCTTCGCACGCAAACGTTAGACTTTTCTCATTTCGGTAGACTTTCTTGCAATGATCAAGTTTCATACGGTTTCAAACATAACTGTCCTTTAACGGTTCTGCTCAGATACAGCTTTAAACATAGCTCGACTTGAAGTGCCCATAAAAATAGTTGCTCTCCAAGGACTTCATATATGCCAGGGTTGACTACCCCATCGATAAAAACAACCATTCTCCAAATTAAGACCAGACACGTTTTCGCGCACGAATACATAGTGTTTGCTTGGCCCAGAAACTTGTATATATCAGGCGTATGGATAATGTTTTAATAATAATAATAATGATGTTGTTCGTCGATCACCCGATGTATTTGCAAGTTGGTGGCATATGCGTGCTGGTTCGCCTTATTATGTACGCACATGTTCGCATATTATGCGAGTGCATACTCTGGTACCGTAAACTGTAATGATATTCTAATACGAGTACGAGTAAGCCGCCGTTTCATCGATGGCAAATATTTACTCGAACGACACCGCGTACGTATTATAATTTATGGAATGGATCATTCCGAACACGTGTGCATAAACAGGTTTCCTGGATGACGAGGTGTGAATTAATGCCGATATCGGTATATAATTAAAATAACAATAAAAACGATGGTTATATTAGTAATAGTTGTTACAATATATATTGTTTTAACTAAAATTATAATAATAATAATAACAACGATATTATTATTATTATTATACCAAACGAATCCGTGTTCGCGCGTGATGTACTCGCTTTGAAATTAATTAATTTTCCTTCGACGTTTTGAATTATTTTCAAAGAAATAACAGACTCCGCAAAAGAAACCCTCCGTTATGTATACAACTCCATGGTAGCGGCAAGATAGTGCAGTACCCACTACCGTTTCTTGTTCTTTTTTCTTTTTCTTTTTTTGTTCTTATCGGTTCGCAGTTGACGGGTCGTTAAAAGCCAATGTATCATAATGAATGTTCCGATTGATAAGATAATTGGATTTCTTTTTATTAGATTTTTTTTCATCATTTTCTTTCATTTTATTTTTAATTATATGGCCTTGATTTTAAATAATTTGGATTTTTTAATTTTTTTTTTTTCATATAAACATATAATAGTAATAATATATATTCATCGACGATGTTGATTAATTACAAATTTTAAATGTCGATTTGTTTTCAACCGTTCATTCTCTTTTCATAATTTAAAATATTTTAATTGGAATTCATTAAAGTAAAAAATGCATTAATAACTTAAACTTCATACTGACAAATGGTTGTTTTAAAGGAATTCTCTTATTATTAAAAAGTCATTAAAATCAATGTATTTATTTGTGTTAACGTATTTTCAAAAAAATGTTAATGGAAAGTCGTTTTCAATAATGATACGAAATTAAAAATAATTTATTCGCGTTCGCCTACGCAAACTCCGAGTTCGGTTATAAGATTAAAACTTTATTTTCCTTTAATTAGTAGGTAATTGAAAGAAAAAAATAAGTCTTTGGGCATTTCGCGTTGAATCAGCAAAATGTATTTATATTTATTCTTATAGCGTGTAGTCGCGGGGACCGAACTATAAAATTAATCTAACAGTAATAGTGAAATAAAGTATAAAAAAATTAAAACGACTTTAACGGCACGACAAGTGAATTTTAACTTTGTTTACTCCGTAAGTTTGTTGGTTTTTCATCTCACCCTTGAGCGTCATCGAGTGTATATAGCATTTACAATTTCCACAAAGTTAAATATAACAAATATTGAAAAACGAACTCGCGCGCGCCGAGACGATGAAGTCGCAGTGACGATGGGGGGGGGGATCGGTATAAAAATAAAATAAAACGCATAACTGATACGTTTCCTAATAGGTTGTTAACTTCTTTGCGTTACGTTCATCGCGCGACGTTATCCGTGTTCAACGTCTTCGCAAACGTCGCGTTCGTTTGGCCGTTCGGACGCGTACAATAGTGCGCCATAGCACTACAGCGCGGTCTGAATATTTACGTCGGACCGCGCGATACACGTGTTTAGACGTGTTTTTTTCCGGACGTTGCGACGAACAACGGTACGCAGAATCGTGACGCACAAATCGGCGCGACCGAATTTTCTTCCGACTGTCGAATTTTAAAAAAAAACGCCAAAATAATTTACGAACGAAACGTGTAGAACGCTACGAACGTAGTGTTTTAGTTGGTTGAACGCTTAATACATGCGTACTATGTATTACGTACGTTTACGAGGGTTTGTTTTTGATTTCGGTGGTGGTGTCCACGTCCGCTTGGAAAGAGTGCCCGCGGTTGGATAACCCGTGCGGTGTACGTGTTCTGTTGCCGAAGAACTCTTAAAAAGTACCTTAGTTTTGAGAAACCATTCGGAGGTTTGATTCTACATTCGTTTCAGGACATAAAAATATTACAGTTTATAATGACTACATAATACATCATAATGATCGGTATGGTTTAAGAAGCGTATTAATTGGATGGTTAGGCTGCGTCAAGACGTTTTAGTCCGCAACGCGAAATCGTTTGGGACTTCGGCGCCATTACTATAATATAATATATAAATTCGTATTCGAGAGAAACTGCTGTGCAATAGCTGCGGCATACGATACGGCAACCACAAGGTCTGACGGTTTTAAGACGATCAATCGATTATCGGCATGAACACCGTCGCGTCTTCTCTGCGTACGTAACAAGGCGGCATCGGCCGCAATTTTCTACCCCTCTCGACTTCCAAGAGCAAACAACGAGCTCGTGATTAAAACCTTTTGGCACGCGAGTCTTGGCCGCGACCGTGAATTAATCAAAACGATTATACGCTTGTACTCTGGTGTACGTTTATGCATAAATTTACACGTATATTATAAATATGTGTGCGTTTATATACGTATGTATACAATCAGTTTTGGCCCGACGGTAGCGGTAGCCGTAGCAATATATAACCACACAGAGTGTTTTGTACTAAACTGTCCGTTCACCCAAAAGGGTTTTCGTTGTAAACCGCACTGGTAACGGTTTCCAAAACTCGATTCCATATCGTCCCTTGCATCCTGGATGCCGACCGCTCAATTTCCTCTGCGATCTCATCGTAATGGTCATTGGCTTATTTTCATAAATTTTTTAACCAATCTGATGAGCCTTGAACCAACTTTCGGTGAGTCGTGACAAGTGTAAATTGTTTAAACTACACTACGTTGCAATTTTTGTACATCCCGATAGTTATCGAGGAACAATCGTTTTCTATTGATTCTTATCATCATAATTTTGTATTCGGTAAAATCGAATAGGACACGACCGGTTTTTAGGAGGAAAAATAAAATCACCATGGTCTAATGTTACTCAAAAGTTTCGGGTGTATTCTTATCCGTAAAAAACTGGTATAGTACCACATGCTCAGCACTTGAACTCTTATCTGAGGACGGTGAACCTGACCGTTATTTATCTAAAGACCACCTGAAGGGGAGGAAGCAGCGTACTTTTTCTAAATAAATTTAACGTTTGTGGATTAAAATAACAATTCAAAATATTACGATAACAACAAAAACCAAACAAGACTGATATTAGGATTTTGAGGCTGCTGATATTTTTTTAAATACATTTTCACCTGTGATCAAACATCCTAGACCCGTTAGATCCAATGCCACATTGTGCATTAACAGCGTTCTTACGAGTTTCGAATTACGTTACCCGGATCTATCCTACACATAACATTATCTTAGTTTTAGAGATGAAAGCCAAAAAAATAAAACGGACATTCGGTACGGATTATTTCCGTTATTTATGGTGACTCGCGCGCGAGTACCGTACACTATTATCCGACTAACGGTTGTTTAAGCCCCGACCAACACCATTAACAACTCGTATAATAATAATAATAATAAGGAAAGTTAAAGCTATATTCGTTTTCCCCGAAACAGTAATGTTGCCGCAAATTATTTTATCCTTCGGTTCATAAAGGTTAATGAAAACCGCAGTTCTTTTTATCTTTTTTTTTTCTCTCCTACCGTTTCGACGGCAGTAATCGAATTTTAAACTCCTCCGGGCGAAAGTTTTTTTTTTTTTTTATAACGCGGGTTTTTCGATTAAATTCCCGCAGTTTTAATAACAATAAAAAAAAAGTTAGATATTTGTTTTTCGCCTTTTTTTTATGATTTTTATTATTTTTTTTATATTGAAACCATTCTTATTAATCCGAGTTAGACTTCATTAATACACTATTTTGAGTTAGCCTCGCGTACGAGGTCGAGGTGTTTTATCCTTTTGGGATTTTCTGAATAATTTCCCAAAGCGCATTATTATCGACTCCTCGATGCGTATGAGATAAAAAAAAAAAAAATCTCATACGTTTTAAAATGATTATTATTAGTTTTACATACAATCGATGGTGTAATGAAATTTGTTCATCGTATTTAGTTTTCTATTAAAATTAACGTGCACAACATCTCGTATTGAAATTATTAATTGTAACATTCAAATACAGAAAACGTCTATCTATTTCAGACAGTGGAATCCAATGTGTCTTGTTGTTACGAAACCGTTAAAATAACGAGCTTAATAATAACAATACTATTGAAACGTTTTGAATATTATATTTCGCATGATACTACTGTGAAACACAATACAACATTTTTTAAGTTCAGGTCCGCATACATATCGTGAACCTCAGAGTCATACTTTTATGCGTATATTTCTATTGTCGTAACTATGAAAACATGATTACTTATAATAATTAAATGTGAAAAAATAATAATATGTAATTTATATTATATATGTCGACTAAACAATATGAATGACAATGGGTTATCTCATTTAACTTCTCTCCTTGCAAGCTTCTATTCTGGTGGAATATTATAACATTATTATTATTATTATAACTACTCATCCATGTGGTACATAAAACGTATCAATGTGCTTAGTTGTTTCTATTTCTTTTTTTTTTTTTTTTTTTTTTTTAGTTCTATACAAAAATAATGTAAATTATAAAAAAATAGTGTGTAACTTATGTCACGCCATCCATCGTTCTCAGCGGAACATTTTATAAAACTATATATAACGATTCGACATGAATAAAGTGTAAATATTATTGGATTCAACAAGATATTACAAATTTTAAAGCTTTACTTCAAAATATAAAACGTCATTAAACGCTTTCCTTGACTCACCCACACTGGCACTCATTGATTACTTACCGTTTAGAAATTAATTGTAAAATATCATAATCGGAAAACGATGGTGATACTGGTATACGAAATAATAATATCCTTCTAATGATTATAGAACGTAGTAAAACGTTTGTGTAAACATTTTCCAAAAAATATTATTTCCGATTATTCTAACATAGAACTCTTGAACGGCATAAAGATTATGTTTTAGGCAATCAAATTAAAATTGTACGATAAAATATTACGTTACGCTAATATCTTAAGATTTTTATCGTTCTCGATTGCAATAAGTCCCCGAAATTATTATTTTCTATATTACGCCGACATAACAGTCGAATAAAATTGAAGTTGAAATGGTTTTGTCGTAAAATTCGTATTTTCTATATAAAACCACTAGAAATATCTCAAAACGACCTCTTCAAAGTACCATCAGCGACGAATTTTCAATCAACAAAAGCGCTTAAATAAAATTGTTGCGGCGACACTCCTCCGTTTCGAAAAAAAAAAAAATGTCGTTTACCGCTTTCGGAATCTAAAACTCTTGACTTCACCCGAACAATAAATGGATACACACGCGTAACCTCGTTTAACCTTTAGTCTGGACGAAAAAAAATCATTCGTTCTCCACACGTGACCAAGATGAGGTTCACGTGAAAACAATTGATATAAAATATAAAATAAATAAACACATTGTTTAGAATATTATTGAAATGTACTTGGCAGACATTGCATTGGTTAGCCACGCCGAATCATATTTGTCAAGTATAGTAAGTCGACAAAAGTCGTATAATTGTGATAAAACCAGTCCATAGCAATACTAATTTTATCTTTGATAACCATAATTGATTACAAATATTACAACAAACGTTACCTACCCAATGAGTATATTGTGTATATATATTAAATATCTACTGTTTATTCAACATTGATATACCTACAAAATATTTAAATATATATATCTTGGATTGTAAATCATTATCAAAATGGTCAAAATTATTAAAAATTATTTTATTTGGCGATCAATTAACCTGACGACTAATTTTACGCGAGATAAATTCACCAGCGATCAATTCACCGGCGATCAATTCACCGGATACCCAAAAAAACAATCAAGGATATTGTAGTCACGACGTGCATTCACGCGATTGGTAAGTGCGCTTCCATAATCCTCGCGTCCATAAAGTAGATTTGTAAAAATGTATGTGGTTGGTTTGACATTGGCAGCAATTTTATGATAAACTTGCCCTCTGATTTTGAACGTAGAATTGTATTGTTTACCATTTGCATTAGTATTTCGAAATATTTCTGTTGCTCCGAAAGATGTCATTTGAAAACATGAATTGAATGTTCTAATTGACTTCAGGAACACGTTAGAAACTGGATATGTGCCGATAAGTAAACCGTTCAATGGTTCAGGTGGTGTTTCAATTTCAGGTAGTTGCGCCTTTCCTGAAGCGCAACATATCCCGACTGTCTCATTTTTGAATTTGAGAACATGGCAGTACGGGCATTCCTTGTCCATAGCACCAATTACTACTTTTGAATAAGCATAATATTCAATATCGAGCTCAGACTGAAATGCTTTACGCAGGAATAAATCAGATATAAATGCTCGATGTACCTGTTGGCGTTGTTGGTCATTTTCTCTGCGTGAGTCAACTACGATACGAATTGACGCGCTTGTCTTTGCTCAAATTGTCGTTGTTCATTCCGTTCTGCACGTGCTTCTTGTGATTGAGATTCACGCAATTGCGCCATACTCAAACGAACATTCACACTATCGGATTGGCATTGTTCGTCTGTTCTTTGCGCTCTTCTATTTCTCATGTTTGTAGACAAAAATTGGCATTCTGGCATCTTCTTGGCATTTTTAATAACATAAAAAAATAGAAAATATTCAAAGTACTTATTTATGTTTTTTTTTTTTTTTGGTTACTTTCCAACGTTGGTTAATTCATTATATTAATTTCATATATTACCAATGCAACTACTAATAAATAAATATTATTCTCAAATCATATAACCTCCATACCGAAATTTCTATCGTAAATCTCAAAATTCCTGCTTTAGCAACTCCCGGGGGTAGTCAAATCGAATTTTTTCGCTGTAAAAACCATCTTTGAACTTCAACGAACATTAAAAAAAAATCATTGGCCAAATTGGTCCAGGCGTTGTTGAGTTATGCGCTTACCAACACATTTTGCGATTCGTTTTTATATTATAGATTTAATAACAAGATAGCGTAACTGCATATTATAAAAATATTGGTTATTATTCAACGTATTATAATAATATTACGCGTGTACCATTATATAACATATTTTTCGTATACTTGCGTACAGTTTCTCTCACTTGAACCACGGTACCTAATTTATTTAAAACTTTCCGTATTCTGTCAATTCATAATATATAAACAACCCTCGTTTACATCGATTTATCTAACAACACACGCTGTGCTAATATGTTTTTTTTTTTTTAATAAAATAACTTAAATTAAAATCTAAAAAAATTTCCTCGCACGTGTGTTCGTTGGGTTTCAAAGGTAATCGATTTTTGCCATTTTGTCATCTCGGGCGTTTCAATTTCGACTAGCAAACACTTCAATATGGGATGCGAGAAAATTCGACCACACGGAGTACAGGTAACCGTAAAATGTATGAACTGCAGTGTACACTAGCTGTTGATGAGACGATTGCACTGCATATCCGTTAGAAATAGTTTTCTCTTGCGTGATTTCGTTCACAGATCAACGGCAGCGTAATAATATAAATAAAAGTAGTATAAGAATAGAAAATTAAATAATTCTCATTGCACTTGTTTCTCATCCGTTTTGGTAAAACGACAAAACGTTTCGCGAGACACGTCCGAATACACCGTAATTTTAATAAAGTTTTACGGGGTTGATCTGGCAGACAAAACGTTACTACATATAATGTTTACGCACATCCGTACGTACAGTATTGGTAACTCTAACGGTTAAAATGTGAGACAAATGCTGGAAAACAGTTATTCTTCAATTCGTTAAATTTTGTGTACATATCACAGCATAATAATTATGCTATGTAAATAATAAATAAAAAAAAAAATTGGAAAATAACAATATATGTCGATTTGAGAGTTTGCAACGTATACAACCGCAGGATGAAGAAATCGCCCATTGGTTACACCTTCATGTACAAGTGTTGTACCGATTTGCTCGGCAGTAGTACGCAATAGATCCGATTATTCAGAACACGAGACGCTATGAAGGTTTTATAAAAGTGCTCGCCTTTAGGAATGGAAAAATGCCAAATCCGCTGCTACGGGGTGGGTCACTAGTATAATTTAAGGATATCGCCCTATGCGGTGGGCGTGATGAAATTTCGAATCGATGATAAATCGCGGTTCGATGTCTCTGTCCAATAATGATTTTCCGAACTTAATACGAAACGATATCGGACCGTAAGTCGCTGTTTACAATAGATTTTCACCGTTACTCATTTCAGGCAAAGAAATTGAGAAACTCTACATCCGCGCCTAATCGATAAAACTTTTACGATAACTTTTTAACCGAACGAACTATATACGTGCTGCGTGAGACGTGCAATAAATATATAGGCTGGATACCGGACCGTTGGAATATCGCTACCGAATGTTTAGAACGATTAACTATAACTATATTTTATAGTCAAACCTTTCACATCCAGTCGATGATATATTACGATAGTAATAATGTTACCAGAGAATATATGAAATCGAAATAGTCACTTGTAGATGTAAACAAGTTTCATTCGTCATATTTATTTAGTCCTAGTTTCTTAAAATTTTAAAAGTGATAACATTTATTCTGTGGTAATTGTACTGAAAATATTGGACGTACTTCCTAGGATAATACCTAATTCTCTATAATGAAAATACATTTTTTTCAGACGCATTGATTAATAGTTTATACCGTGTACAAAAATCACAACGTTTTTTCGTATAAAACTCTACTTATATCAAACGTGATGTAATTACGTTAATAATTACAATTACGGTCGTTAGGCGATTTTAAATCTTCACGACTTGCACCCGTAATATATTACTGCCCCGAGGCCCTAAATTAACTGTTACGATATTGCAAAATAACACAGGTCCATCATTTGCGCGCGTTCATAACGTTCACTTTACGCACGTGTACAGAGTTTTTCGTCAGGTTAGATCGCCATGGTTACGGCACCGCGGTAGGGGCGTCCGACCGGCTGGTCATTTCCATCAGCGGAGACGACGAGGAATTTCGGGCGAGAAACAAAAAAAAAAAAATATTACAAATAATAACAATAAAATCATCGACAGGACTGCGTTTTAAAAGTGAAAACTTTGAACCCGCGGTAGTATAAAGTAGAAAGAGAAGAAAACAAAAATCAATTTTTAAACGTTTTACAGTTGAAAAAACCCGGCTGTTTCGAGAGTACGGTCGTTACACGAAATACGCGTTTGACTTTTATATTCGCGATTACTTTGCTCCCCGATCGGATTAGTCACAGCTCGTTGGATTCCGATATTATAGAAATTGCACGATCATTATTATTATTATTTCTATTGCTGATGCTGTTGTTGTAATGGTGTTTTATCGTCGTCTGACATACATACATCTTCCCGCATGGCCAATATACGTTTATGTTATACTAAACAATGTACGATTTATTATCGCTATCCCTTCAGTCGTTCGGCCGAGTAAACACATTAGCGTACGTCACCGTGTGCTGCACAGCTGAAGTGATCCGACGAAAACGATCGACGCCACCCATCGAGGCTATCGGAGCCCCGATGCGAGCGTATAGCAGTGCAACGTAACCACCCTGAACCCCGAGCTCGCGCGTTTCGTTGGTGTAAAAATCCCGGACGAAAATAGGGATCACTGCTGGTATTCGAGGACGAAATCTACGGTACCTGTTTTTCGTGCCTCCGACGTTATTTACATTATTTCCGTTGTACGTTTTAACGCATTAACACTAGTCGATCATCAGTTTGTTACAATTATTTCTCGTTTCGGGTTCCGACCGGAAGTTGTCGCCGAAGGCCCATCCTACGTTCAATTCGTATACACTAAGTTGACTGTACGACTGCTTTTGAACATTATATGCGTAATGGATTACGTTCAAATGGGGTTGTTTGTTCGACTGTAAATAAAATATTTCCTACAGCGGACGGTCGCGAAACGCTTTCGTTTCAGCGCTATCATTATTTGTTTATATTTGTAGAATACATACAATTGTATTCGTAAGTATCATATAAATTATAATAATAAACTAACAAATCGTCAAAGCAGTTTGACTTATTATAATTATATTCGTACTGTAAATAATATAATAATATACGAGTATAGGTACATTTGAAAAGTAGATGTTCCTCCGTAGAATGTAACTCAACTTTTCTCGTTAAGTTCCTAAACGATTTTATGTTATTTATATCGGTACTAGTAAATGTCTACGTTCCGAGAATAAATATACTTTATTGTGAGATGTTTAAGCTGTACAAATATTTTGTGTTTCAAGAATTATTTTAAATAAAAAAATTCAATATTCCTAATGATTTATTTTCTTAATTTTTTTTTTTATTCACAAATGGCAAAATTATTCTAGACGGAAATCATTCTTAAAAATAATTATGAAGTTTGTTCGTACGAATAAAAGATAAAATTAATAGGATGTGTACTTAGATCATTATTTTCTATTTCTCGAAATAGCGCGTTTAATTCATGAGTGCGTTCTGACATAACTTATAAGTTGTTCATTTACTTTTTGCTTCGTTGCCGAAATCGTTTCAAGGCTTAATGATTATTATAGACGAGGTCGGTTGTAATCATGTTAATCCAAATTGTGATTTCTTCTAATACTTACACCTTATATTTCACATCCTCCTCTAAACCGTAAGCTTTCATAAACACGTTTCACTACTCTATCGTAACTCCGTCATGAATGTTTCAGAACAAAATCATAGCAGTGAAGGTTTGTCCGTTTCAATCCGTCCATACGTGATTTCAGTGAAAAACGATTGATCAAAACGCTGTGAACCTATTTTGTTTATAATCTTATTACTATGCATAATCTCCGACATCGCTTCGTCATATAATACGCAAGATATAATGTTCACAAATCGACTGTCGTATAGTAGTAGTGTTACCACGAACATGTTGACACGGCGCGCCGAATAGGCAATACAGGGGCACCATTGCGCTCCCGAACGCGATAATTATGCCTATCCTAAACACACAATAACATTATTCCATCATAATGATTACAACAATAATAGCGTTCAAGGAGGAGGGGAGGAGGTCAAAAACGACAATTATTGCTCTCGTGGTGGTCAAATGTGAAATTTGGTTAGCCACGGTGGCACGAGGCTTTAGTTAATTATTTTCACCCCTGACGATTCTGCACGGCACAGCAGATAACGATGAACCTTTGTTTTTATATCCCGACCAAAACAACTGTCGATTTAATCAACGGACACACGTTAACACTCGCATGGTTATTTACACACGCACATACACTTAAACAAGCAATTAAAATGGTTCCAAATTGCAATGTAAAAAGTAAAATAAAAAAAAAAAACTAACAATAAATTGCGCCAACACGCGTTTTCTTTTTGACTTCTACATTGTGTAAACAATAGCAACAACAACGACAAAACGAATCCTTCACTGAGGAATTAATCAACTAAGTTGCGAGTTCCTAATATTAGTTAAACAAACGAAGTTACGGTTTCATGTTCCGAACCTATGAGTTTCTATCGAACATAAAGTAAAAAATATAAAGTAGCGATCGACATTAAGTAATAGAAATGATAACAATAAAACGCTCCGATCTATAAGTCACATATGGCACATATACCTCTTCTTATTACCAATTTTGTATTTTACGCGTTATGGCACATTCAGTGAATAAAGACCAATAACCGGCACACACAGTTCAGTATTCATAGTTACACGTCGCGGATGTAAACTATGCATTTTCATATATTGTTGTCATAAAAAATACGTTTTTGAAAACGAGTTACCCTTTAATGTTCTGACAGACAATACTATTTTTTATTTTTTTTTTTAGTGATTCTAACTTAAATTTAGAAGCTATTAATATTTGTCAATTTTATTTTTCAATTTACTACGATTTACAGCCCAATATATTTTATTTAAATACTTCGAATGATAAAACTATTGTTTCAAAAAAGTTATAAAGTTTTTCCAAAACTTTCTATGTCTCTTTTTAATAATACGTGATTTGGTATTCAATTTTTTCCTGTAATTGACGCCATCGGAATAGACTTTTAAGTTTAAGAATATATGTATTTTTTAATATTTTATAAAATCCAACCGAATTAGTCAATTCACCACGCTGTAACCAAACTCGATGTTTAGCGCAAAAATACAACGTAAAATTGCCTAATGTATACGATACGCCTCAAGAGCAAATTATTTTCCTTTGTAAATAAAAATCGTATGTACGACTAAAAAAAAAAAATAAATATTTAGAACGATCAGTGCACCTTGGATATCATAGTTTAGTAACATTTTGAAGACAATGGTTTTTTTATACTAAAAGTTTACTGACCCCTGCACTAAATTGTTGTAAAACAGACTCGTGTTCCATTAAAATATATTTCTTTTAAGTTATCATGCTATTTGAACTTCTAAGTGCTCTCCACACGCCGAGCAAAAAGTCAAGTATCGTCAAGCGTATGGCCAGCGTATAACTCATTGACCGGTGACGCGTGACCGGTAATTCGACCGTATTGTATTAGTATTGCACGTAATAATATTAATATTATTATCAACGCCATAGCATTATTGCGAGATAATAGCTGGGCGGTAATTCTATAAATCACGATAACAATCGAAATCGTCATACCGACAGTTCATTCACGAACATAACCATTGTAATTGTTGAAATTCTGCTCTGATCTATCGGCTTAGGAAAAAATCATTGGTATTCAAATTCGTATTGAATTCATTCTTTATTATAGCACTCAATTTTTTAAAATTTCGATAGCACTGACTCGATTTATTCGACAAAGTAACACAAAAGTTTTTCACTATGGTTCGAGCCAATGCAGAAATCAAAATTTACTGTACAATATATACATTTCCAGAATATTTTGAAAAATAATACTATTAATGATAATAATATTCTATTACTATAATATTATATTATAATATTATTTACTGTATAATTTAAAATTTCGTTATTTTGAATCAAATCATTTTGAGTAGATAAATTTTGTAAAGCCCCATTATTTCCTGATAAATAAAAATAAATAAATGTATAACATTTTTAAGCATAAAAAAAGAGACGTAAGTAGACGCAAATACAATTAAGTTAACATGAAAGCTGACAAGTTACAATATACATCAGTGTAATTATGGACAAGAAACATTTAAAAACTAAAAACGTATAGTTTAAAAAAAGAAAATATCTGCTTAAGTAATTTATAGTATTGCATACATTTAAATATATTTACAATATTACTAAAAATTTTATATTAATATATCAAATTATTTATCAAACGGAAACGTGGAAATCGTAGTTGTGTCGTTAAAAACCAATTGACGAAACAGTTGATCGTTGTTGCTACACTTAAATGTTTTTACGCGTTAAACTATATACCATTATATGCAAAAACATAATATTGTAAAATATATTGTAATTATATGCAATGAAATATTATACTCGTTGTGGATTATCGGGAAATTGTTGTTTAAGGACGTAGAAAATAAAGTGAATTGTGTCATATTTATGCATGTTATTGTATGGATCGATTTGGTTTGACGGTGGTAACATTATGACAAAGGCTAGATTGCAGACGATCACGATGCAAAACGATTTTCATTTTGAAACACAAACACGCTGTATTAGATCAATACGAGATTGGTATTTTTACATATATAATTTGTTTTATATACTTGTATTGTAAACATATGTAATATCTTCAGTGCAATACGATGCATTGGCATTGTAATCGTCACAGTTCGGTTATACGATTATTACGATCTTACGTAGGGACGAACAACATCACCATGAGGAATCCCTCAGTGTATGCGAATAAAATATCGAAACATGAAGATAGAAATCTTAGAAAAGAAACAGCGTGACAAAAACATAGTTTTACGTGTAAAAATTTGTCGACATTGCGAATTAAATATAGAGGAACAGCGAGTAATCTAGTTTTATCTTATCTCTAAGTCGCAGGAGAAAGCGCTGAAAAATAACCCAATGATATACTTATAGTTGACTGCCAATAAAATATTAATAAATTAATAAAACATAAACATTTGAATAACTATGGATAAGTTCAGTTCGTATTTGGAGCATAGCAATTTGATTTTTAATTTCCAAAATATTTCAATAGATATCCATACCTTTTTATCGAAAATATTCATATTTTAATACGTCTCCTTGATTCCATTGATTTCAAGCACTGAATTGGAAACGAATTCGACTACGATCGATTTGTATACACGAAACGTTGGCGAACGTATATTATACGTATCGAAGTAATCGTAAAAAACGGTTTCGTATTATTATTTTTTACTCGGCTTGGTTTTGTTTCCATTCTATCTGCTCTGCAGTGGTCTAAATAGTTTTTTTAGTTTGTATAAATCCATTTTTAAAATTATGAAAATTCTTGTTGCATCATCAAAATAAGATTATCAACTACTTTGATTAAATTAATTTACAACATTTCATCAGACAAATTACATATATTTATGTTAGGTGTAATATTATCTTAAAGATAGTATCGAAAACGTTCATAAAAAAACTATTATTATACATGCGTTAGTTTTTTTCCTCGTGTCGTAACTATTGGTAAAATAAGTTATTGTTTTATTATTAAAATAGACGTTGAACATTTAGGTAAATACTATTTTCAAACCCACTACGGCGGAAAATCGTTTTACCCTCTAGGTACGCCATTATCAGCCACATTCGATCTCCGGCCGATTTCAATCATATAATACCTGATACGCTTATTATTACGTCGTGTCATGTGTTACTTGATTACGTAATATTTCATTTAATTTATTTATTTATTTGACTTTAACAGTGGCGTACCTAAACATGGGACAGTTGTTGGCTACGATGGGCCGATGCGAAGAAGCGGAATCTGTGCTGAAATTATGTGCTTCCCTAGATGGCTCACTTTCCAAGGATCCCATGAACCACGAGACCAGTAGAGTGTCAGCGTTGGTTACGCTGGGCAAACTGCACGCCGATCGGGGCCGGTATTTGGACGCGGTTCAAGCTTACAAGCATGCGGTCACAATACTGCCACCGTACTATAACCCTCGAGTAAGTATTCGCGATGTTCTATTACTGTTAACGTTTCTCTCTTTTTTTGGTTTAACCCTCATATGTGCTAAAACATGATTTATAATATTACCACGAACGGATCAGAATTTTTTCGTTTTGATAGAGCTACAGGATGGTTTCAATAAAAAAATCGTCGACGGAAGATTACGCACGTATACGCGATAAAAATCTACTCTAGGGTTCTCAAAGAATATAAAAAATAAATACAAATACGTAAAAGTGATATAATTTGATGTGTCTACTCATTATAATATTTTCGATATCATATAATATTTATTTTTACGGAAACATTCAGTAGCGTTTGCTGACGTTTAGTACACATTTATTTTCCTCAATTCGAATGGTAAAAATAAAAAACTTATGACAAAAGAGATGTCACTGAAATAAAAGAAATAAGATCAAAGCAGTATTTTCTTTCTTTTATGAATGACCTAGTCGCCAACGAGCAATGAAGAAACAAAATAGAAAGCGGCTGACGATTTCGCTAACAACTTGTAGAAAATAATGGAGTCGAGTAGTGTTAATAAACAAATAGTGATCTAAAAGTATCAATCAAAATCTATATGTTCATAAATAAATATATTTAAAAGTATATAATGTGAACATATTACTAATACACTCTGTAAAAATCATATTATTATGTATTTTATATCTGAATCGGTAACACACAAATACATCTGGATTTATTCGAAAATATAAATATGAATGCATATTATTATGCGGATCCATCAAATCCTATCGGTACCTATAGAGCTTTATTTTACGATGTGAAAACAAACATTAATAAATTTAAAGCACAAATCATTTTAGGATTAATGCTGAATACTTTTTTTTTTAACATTTTGAGCACATCCTCTCAAAAAAAAAAAATAAAAATAAAAACATTATATAAACATTATTTCGTATCACTTAACCGTAGGTTCAATATTATTATTATTATTTTTTTTTTTGTTTATGCAAAAAAACCAAAACACGTAGTATTTTCAAGATTTCATACGTAACATGTTCCAGTTTAAACAAATAATTTCTGTACGTAAAACTCGCTCTGCAATCGCCAACGGTACAACAATATCAATATTATTATCGATCTTCTGTTGTGTCGCTAGTGCTTGTTTTTGAAAACAGATGTACGATGTGAAGATCTCCGTTCGGAGCGGGCATCGGATTTTCTGCCCGCGCAATATCGCACCACCCTAAGCCAGAACCACCCGTATACGTGCTTGTCACAAACGGTTTTTGCGCTAGATTACGTGATCTGCACGGCGCGCGTTTACGATGCGTTGTGTGTACGGAGTATAAGGAAAAATTAAATGACAATCCGCATACGGGCGTACCGAACAGAATAACTAGTTTTTCGTTATCTACCAAAGGGTACGTATCGTTGCGCGAAATCGACAACGGAAATAAACCCGTCGAAATGAGAGTGTACGCTTACATGTACATCGTATGCACGTATGCGTATGTACAGATATTTTTTCTTTTTTTTTAGAAAGCTACAAGTCACAACTACGTATTCACAGATATTATGCGTAACATGACAAATCGGCTTGCCACCAACTCTAAAAACAAATTATTATAATATTCGACTCGGTTCGGTGTTTACGTACCTTATTTTTGTATCTCATTTAATTTTACCGAAACTCATTAATTATTTTCATCGCCCACTCATATAATTTTACACACGTTTTACGCCTTAATCTTGATTGCATTGTCCGTGTTATGATCAATGATATATGTGTTGCGCCAGCGGAATTGGACTGTTTTAAACATGATCTCGTCATCGACTACGTGTAATCCGATCCAAAGTCGGTTATGTTATTGTGTTTTCTGCTTAATCGTATGACCGTTGCAAATAATCATAAAGGGGTCATTTATTCCAGAAAATCCTATTCACAGCATTCACGTGTATAATATAATTATATTATTTGATAAAAAAAACCCAGTATATATTAATTTACGAGTATTAACAATTTACTAATTATTATTTTTATTTAATTTTTTAAAGCGAAAATCTGATCACAGAAAATTCATAATATTTTCATTATCATCAAAAAAGTTATTTTTAATTGTTGAGATTCGAAAAATATACTGTAAAAATTATTACCAAAAGTTTTGATACGTTGTAAATAGTAAAATAACAAAAAAATATTGATACCAATAGATGTGACAAAATTACTTTTTTTTTTTTTAAATAAACCCAATCGACTGTTTGACGCGAGGTGTTCGTACTTTCATAACTCGAAGTCATGCAGACTTCCTTCATCATCTATGTATTATGACCGCGGTTCAGGTACGAAGTTGAATGACACTAAATCATAATGTTACTCGTATATTGACACCGTGGTGAACGAACGGATATTACTACGTTCGCTTTTCTGAGCTTGCATTACGTCCTATATCGATTATCATCCATCCCGTGCACACATCGTTACGGTTGGGCGTTCAATACGCGTTCATCATCGTATTACATACAGCACCGAAACCTACTACCCGCCTCCGCCGTCCGCCCGAGTAGATTACGACACTACAATGCACAACAATAACAATAATAATATGTACGGTACAACAACAACAACAACAATACTATTATAAACATCCGAATGAGGTCCCCGAAAACAAGTGAGATTCGCTATCTCCAAATAGCATCCACGTGCATGTAGGGATGTCAACGTATTTCCGTGCGGAAACAAAATCTACAGTCGATATCCTTGTACGAACGCAATTTAATCCGTTTCGATTGAGAACGTGACGCTTATCGGTCCGGCCGCGGTTCGCATCGGCATGGACCGTTCGTATTTTTCGGATTCAAACATATAACACACGTGCACGGGCAGGTATAGTTATACGTTGCTATTATTATTATTGTAGGGTAAAATACATAGAATCGGACCGCTATCCGGTGTTAAATGAGTTTAACGCACGCCGTCGCTACGAGTCTCCAATACTGTACGGTGTTATGTTGTGTTCACCGGCGAACGCGGCTGAAATGTTTTATTTCCAACGCGTTTTCGCCGTAATCGAATTTCGTCGTTTTGCTCCGCGCCGCGCAATATGTGTAACGACGTCGACGGCGAAATAAATACGCCACGTACGCATATCTCATTTTTATTTTTTTTTTTTTATAACACACCCGCACACACTCATACGCGTCGCTTCTCGGTTGCGTGTGTGGGTACGGTGTACATCATGACGGGACGCGCGTTTAAACGTACATCCGAACGGAACAAAAAAACACGTGACTCCAAATAATCTTGGGTATAGGTTTTTTCTATCCCTTCCCCCCCCCGTCGTGTTATTTATGTATGCAACACATCTTTCTGCCTTTCGCCCTTCGTGTTCGCGTTAATAATTAACACACGACGTCCGACCCTCGGTTTTCACCCTTGTTCAGTCCGTGTTTGTTATGGTTTGTTTGTTTGTTTTTTTCATCATTCTCTCTCTACTTTATGTTCATTAAAATACTTCGGGTTATCACAAACAGTTGCGAAAAAAAAAAAAAACACCACGCAATCCCTGCCGCCGCGGTTAATATGATGTAATGCTGTACGATGGTCGTTGTCGCGCGCGTTACGTTGCTGGGCGAACGGGATGGAAAAATCAAAAAAATAACCCAACATAACCTCTATAGAAAAAAAATAACTAATCACACTACCATTGCTCGCTCAAGACAACTCGTGTATACACGGTACACGTGTGTGTTGCAACAATACGATTCGGACGGTCATCTCTTGATTGCCGGACACGAAAATATCGTAACATGATGCACGTGTATCTACTATATCGTGTGCTCGACCAGAGCTGCAGATTCCTCGTCTCCGAGCCCACTCGTCCGCTCGTCGACCGACTCGTCTCACTCGTACGCGTAAACGCTATACGCACGTTTTGTTTCAACAGTTTCCCGTATTCGACCGAAGCCCCAGGTCCATGAACGTCCTAAGCGCTACTCATCGCCTTTTCGTAATAGTAGCATCACACGCGTGTACACACACACACACAGACACACACAAATATATATGTGTTATAAAGTAAATAAGTATTTCGTACGTATCTGTATAGTTTGTATGTATTTCGCTCGGTGCATTTATCACAGGTGTCTTTCGATACACCTTGCACTCTCTGAAACTCGTCTCCACGTGCGTACGGAAGGTTTAATCGAAAAAAAAATAATAACTTCACATCGTTTACGCTACACAAATACAAAAATGTACACATGTTTAAGGTCGTATAGAGAATTCTACCTTTCGAGGAAGAATTGCAACTGTTGTTATTGATACCCTGTTCGAAACGGACAAGAGAGAGAGAGAGAGGGAGAGATAAATTGAGATACAGAGATGGTAAGGAGAATAAAAGAAAATTATCTTTTCGTATCACGATTAAGTCATGGTGCCACAAAACTTTTTTTACGAGGACTCCGCGTCGATAGCATAGAAATTAAACAAACTGATCGAACTATTCCGTGAACCGTTTACATTTTTCATTTCGACGTACAAATTGTGTAAGAAGAATATTAGATACCGTTAAGCAATGTGAATACGTTTTCCTATTTTAATCGATTATTATTACAACATTACTTACAATCATTGGTATTGTTAATTATACTAAAATTAAAATACATAATAAAACAATATTGATTTTGTTAAAACTGAAGCGTGCACGTTTTATTTAAAAGTCTTTACGCGTGTGTATAATATCCAAAAAAATTATAACGATATATATTACACAACGTCAATTTATCATTTCTGTTAGTTTCGACCAAATTTCAAACGAACGCAATTATTTCTGAATTTGAATTTCGATTCTTTTGCTTTCCGTCATCGAATCATTTCTGTAAAAGTCGATAGACATTAACTCCGTTTTCCTCGGAACTTGAGTGCTGAGTATAACTTTTCCTATTTCTCGTTCTTCAAGTTTAAGTCTTGCTACGTATTCGTCGAAACACATTGTCTTAAAAATGACGACGTTTTGATTAGCGGCGTACATGAATTGCGTTCTGAAATTCCTTTTCCACATGAATCTCGTCTCGAGTTTTCTAAATAACTACACGAATTGCGTCCCAAAGTCAAACATTATATTCCTTCCCATTTTATACAAATAAAAGTAGAGTAGTGTAGTGGTTATACAGTTAGCTACGACGTGCGCTATCATCGGTTCGAACCCGCTTTAGTGCAAAAAAAAAATTCTGTAGTATCTTTCCCCTGCCATCATTCTGGTTATTCTACACTGTTCCCCACTGGACCAACTCTCAGACACGCAGCGAGAAATTTATCCATAAGGGGACCCATATATTTTTCAATTGATAGCAGTGCCGAATTCTTCAACTTACAACAAAATCAATAAAAAAATTATTATCACATCGTAGGCTTGTTGTTAATTTTTTAATAAGGTAATTGAGATACTTATAATTTACAAAAAAAAATTCCCAGATTGATTGTTTTTCTATAGGATATTTTTTGAATTTATGAATGAGTTATATTTTTAATATTCAGTTAGATAATTGTATTATATATAATAGTATTTTTAAAAATATAAAATAACTTTTATATTGTAGAAATGTAAAATTGTTTGAAGTTATTAGTTATATTATTTTACATAGGTTATTCAAATATTTAAGTACAAAATTAAAGGGAACAATTTGGGTTTACTGAATTTTCTCATGGAACTAGGCCCCCTAAGGCCTTCACTTGGTGATATTCCGGCCAACTCTACTTGGAGTAAAATCCTCACAACTGATAATTCTCCATTGAGAGAATGGGGTATAAGAAATAATTTAATTTACCCTACCAATTGAAAAAAATATCAACAAAGACCTCTAACGGTTGTTTTGATAGGAAATATGAAAAAAAAAAAATATGAAGATATTGTTTTCTGTTGTTATTATGCAATAATTAAAAGTACACCAGTTACAATACAAAAATTTATAATTATACTAAAAAAATTAAAAAATTAAATTAAGAGTTAAAAAACTGTAAGACTGGCTTAACTTGAACGGTATATTTTTTAATAAAATTGAGACAAGTTATTTATCTATTTTCATGTTTTTCGATTAATATTTTAGATAAAGCTGGACGTAATTCATATAGTTGTCCAAAAAACTCGGGACGCCATTCGTGTACCTACTTATTGATTTATTTTTTTATTTAAGAACGCAATTCGTGTGCAGTCAAAATTTTAAATCCATACAACATGTAGCACTTCGATTGACAGTCTCAAAATCATTGATAGAAATAAAAAAAATAACCAACAAATAATTTCTAATCAAGGCTGCACACGAATTGCGTCCCAGAGTAGCTATATGCTATACGGATTTAAAACTTTATATTCGCATGGCTTTAAGATAAACAACAATTTTTTGTTGTCACTATAAGCGATGGCATCGTTTAAAATGCTAATTTAACCCCTCCCCCCACCTTACCCCTGTTCGACGCAACGGTTCGTAAATAATCGACCTATTCGAGTATAATGTTACACAACCGTTGTATGATTACATTTTTCGCGTTTCGATTACCATGGGTCTCTTCGGCCAACGACGAATAACGGGAGAACACTCGGTTTTTAAAACCAATAACTAACAGCGTACTTCGTAAAGTTTTTGTCAACGCTTTGTCTTAACTGCTGTGCGAATTGAAAAACAATCGGTTTGAGAGTTGTTGTTCTCGTCTACGCAAACGGGTATATAATTCGGTGTCGTACACATCACATCCGGTTAGTTAATGGTAACATAGTGAACGGTACGAATCGCACTGCTGGTCCGAATAAAATTGAATTACTAATTGATCGTTTTCACATAACATCCCTCGGAAACGGCGGACGAACTTTTCGAAATTATTTATTTTTGCCTCGGACCACCACCACCACCACCACCATAAGCACCGTGCAATTAAAATATAGGGATTCGTGTACGTGTCCAGAGTGGCCCGATCCCACAGCATTTGTATGTTATTGTTTATAAAAGTGTATTTTGACAACAGTAGATGAAATATCGTGATGAAACAATAACAGTGTCGTCAACTCTTGTTTGTGCGCAGGTACTGTTCAGTCTGTACGGCGACGCGTTGGCGCAACTCAACAGGCACAGAGAAGCGGAAATGTGGCACAAGGCGGCCCTGGAAGTCGGACCGGATCACGTTCCCGCGCACTTGAGCTACGGAAAATGGCTTGCGAAAAACGTGAGTTATGGACCCATTACTTCATATATCTTTATTTTATTTTTATTTTTTTTCGGCGAGATGATTTTCGGCGCGCCCGGGTCTAAACGCCATGTTTATTTTTTTATTTACGACCGATAACAATCGCGCATTAAATCGCGCTCGAGGTCCGAGTCGAATAATTCAACGTTTCCGCGTTTATATACACAATAATCGTAAAAATATTGCATTATTCTGAACTCGACTCTTTAAACGCCACGGCGACGAATGGGTTCCACGTTTTCGAAGGAGATCGAGAAAAGATAACAACGAAACGAGATCGAAATTAATTTGGAATTTTATCCGTCGTAGAGGCCGCTGCGATGTCGCCGACGATAACGATAACGCATAGCATACGGCGGCAATCGATCGATCGTATATTTACCGGTACATTTTCCCATGGAATGCCGTGTTTGACGTGATTTTTTTTCATCACGTATTATAATTATTATTATCATCATAATTATTACCATCGTGTACGAACTGTATGTTTGCGGCGTCGCGGTATTGGACTACTGTTATGAAAAACAAAGAAACAAAACAAAAATGGAAAAACAACGTTTGAACGGCCGCCGTTTTTAATTCCCGCCGGACATTCCACAATACAATATACGTATTACGTATTTATGCACGACGCTGATAAATTTGTAATAACGAATAATGGCATTTTGAATAATTTATATGATCTGCGCGAACTTTTCACCTGTGCACAATATGCGGCAAACGGTGGTATAATTTATTTTTTGTTCTCCGCAGCCGTCAGCGAATAAAATCGCTTCGAGCGAATGCGTGTTGCACACACACGCGTACGTCCACGCCACACACGTGCTTAACGATTTCCCCGGGCACGACGTAACATTTTACATAAACATTACGCGCGTACGGTTCGCATTGCAATCGGTCAATCGAGTGGACACATAAATTATTCCCTGCACACTGTATAATAACATGTTAATATTACATGTGTATGGCAGCAGATACTGTCATGCTGCACAGTTGCACAGGTACATGTTTTCACCATTTACAATAAATACCTCGAGCGAGAAAGTACGTATTAACAAGCGTTTCTAAACCCCTTCTCTCCAACCTTTGCCCACCTCGAAACATACGTATTTGTATCGTAATTAAAGCTATTTTTCAGTTTTTGAGGCACTTGAGTTTTTTCAGTCAAACCCGAACAACAAACGCCTAAACACGTATGTATCATCGTGTACCCAGATACTATTCTTTTGTTTCTATGCGTTTCTATTACGGGATCGTTTGAAACAATAATGATTGTTGACGAAACACGGTTGTCGTCTAAAAACTAAATGTGCACGTTGTCCTGGAACTCGGATTTGCTAAGCTATGGTTTCCTAGAAAAGCAATCTTGATGGTTAACGACCATACATATTCACAACATTTTCGAGTACACAATGTTCACTCAAGTTGTTTGATGTGCGACGATATAAAATGGACGAACTAGACATAGCATTATTAGTATATAAAGAAGATGAAGAGTGCTCGTAAAGCGAAAACAATCGTTTACAGGAGAGTATATTGTTTGAAAATCGTGGCACCGAGGGTGTTTTCTAATTTGAGTACACCACAATCTGCACTGCAACGATGAAAAATGTAGGCAAAATTGTCGCTTAACACCGGCATTATATGATCATATACTGAATCACATGAAATATGACTTAACATTCAAACCATATAATACGCACAATATACCTCATTTTTGCTCGTCCAATTCGCATTTCCACTCATGGTTTTTTACTAACAGTTCACCGCTACATCCGAAAAACGACGCACAACTGTTTACCGCCGCTTTGACGGTCGTCAAATAAAACTAATGACGATACTATTAGACGTTCCGATTAAACCCAGGTTTATTTAGGAAACCAAAATAACTAATTTTGATGGATAAAGTTTTCCACCGCTACATTACGGCCGTTTTATAATGTCACCGCTTTTCTAGGAAACCATAGATTTAGAATCGATGAACGTCGACAAGTTGTACCACGCTTACCAAATACATTTTAGCCCTAATCGCCTCCGCCATGCAAATCCGCGTGTTTATCAATCGGCACACATTTACATACATTTTGGACGGAGCGGCACGTTGTTTACGTCACGTATGACGATTTGGTCGTTAACATTCGTACACAAGTCCGAACTCTATAAGCAAGGCTAGATAAGGAGAAAAGGTGTTCATAAGTTGAAGGGGTCACAATATGTGTTTGTGTAAAGAACTTTTTTATCAATCGATTGTAACTAAACTAAAATACACAAACATATTATACTTAATTTTAATTAATGTTTATTTCTGACTACTAAATTTGAATTAAAAAATGAGATTATCTTAGGGTAATAGTGATAGCCTTCTTTATACTTGTATTACGAACATAGTCGGGCCCTGTCCATAAGGACACGAACGGAAGGACGACCACGTTGTTGACGTGCTTCGAAGACTGTATGTACACGTGCGCTTATGTGTATGTTCGCGGCCCACGTGGCGAAAACGAACACGTACAAACGGAGCGATCGGTGCGGGATCCACAGTAACTTTAGTCCTAACCGTTTCGTTCCCGGTTTACGTAATTTGCGATTCACATGCGATATATCGCACACAAAATCCGTAGACGATTATTTTAAACCCGCCCACATTAACCACAACAGCGTCAACACTTAAATGAGGTTCAGAAATAAATATTTATTCTCAAATATTTCCAAAATTTTTTTATTCTAATCAAATACAATACTTTGAAATCGAGATTCATTTAAAACACCATAAGCAAATATAAAATTTTTTACAATTTAATGTAAAATCATTGGGTTTTAAAAATTGTATCTGCAAAAAAATTCCATTTTCACTCCCACGCTATTAGCCTTGTAGAGATACATTTTAAAAATATTAAAATACAAATACAGACACCTGTTTACAAAATTATTTAAAATATGTATTTGAATACTTGATAAGCAAAGTATTAAAATACAAATACAGATACTTTAAAAGATAGATACTTACTCAAGCACTTGAAAAAAATAAATTACATTGTTTTTTTATAATCATAAAAAATTTAGCAGTATTTTAAAAATATATTCATGTTTTACATGGCTGCATCGAATAAAATAGTTCAGAAGTCCAATAAGCCATAAATCAGAATTATTATGTAATTGAAAAATAAAAGATAAAACGAATTTCCAAATTTGTTATGAAATTGTTAATTTATATGGGTAGTAATACAGAATGTTATAGTCATAATATCGTATAATTTTGTAGACTATAAATAGGATTTTCAGGTTCCGGTATTTGTAATGGAAATGTTTGGAATAGGTCAGTACAGAAAATTTTTATAATATGCCATACATAAATAATTATTTTCTTTATATAGTAAGGATAGTCGATTGATGCAACTTATTAATGTTAATAAAAATATACAATAAGTATTTTAAATTATTATTTTAATGTGAAAGTGAATTGAAATAAAGTTTATAGAAAAATTATTTGATTTTAAATACAGATACTCCGGAAAAGTATTTAAAATATTATGTCCAAGTGTTTTTCTCAAAACTATTTAAAATATGTACTTGAGTATATAAAATGTATTTGAACACTTTTATTCAAATATTTTTATTTGAGTATTTTACAAGGCACGGTACACTTAAACGTGACCCTGTGGTTCGGCTAATCAGGGACAACCGTTGGACAGGGCATGACGTGGTGCGAACCCGGCTTTACACATCATTTTCCACACGGTATGCTGTTGTGCTTGTACATCGGACAATGTTTACAGTGTTTACGTGAGCGCACGGCATAGCGTTGTTCAATCAACGCGTCAATGCCATTGCACGTTATGTTGTACACACATACACACACACACACACACACACACACACACACACACACACACATATATATATATATTAATCCGACGGACGCGACTTGGTTTCCGATTGCCCACCCGCCGCAATATCCCTAGCTGGCACGGCAGGATGGTCGGTGAAAAGATACATAAACGGTGTCCGCCCACGGCCGTAAACGTCGATTTCACGGAGGCGAAATTCGATCGTGTGTGCGGTCGTCGTGACATCATGACAATACGTTCCTAGCCGTGTGTTTACCTTTGTGCATCATCGGCACACGTCCGGGGGTACTCAGCATGTCCGATTTATATGTTAGCCACAACCGCGGATCATTTTTAACGAAAAATACTGTTTATGAAAATCAGATTGGACTTGGAGGGCGGCAAATTATACTAATGGTTTCATCAGAACATTGCATGATAAATTATTTCAAATATCTAGCAATCCAAACCGTCAACGCTGTAGATAACACTTCGTTTTCGCCCTGTTGTTTTTACAACATCACCTCGATTGACTTTAAGATTTTAATTCATGATTTATATATATTTTTTTATTTTTTTATCTGATTGTATATAGCAGGTAAATGCGGAGAATATGCCGTTTTCGGATTACCTCTGAAATTTTCGCGTACGCGTGTACTAATAATTATTATTTTTACTCATCGTGCACGTACGACATTGGTATAGTATTGCGTTTCGGGACACATATAAGTACCCCATACATTGCTAAAAAACTATAGGAAATCAACTGCTCATATTGCCTGTATTTCGTTTGTGATAACATTATAAAATGATCGATTGTGTGTTTTTTTTTTTTTTTTTAATAATTACAATTATTGATCAAATCCGTGGTTCTCGACCGATCTGTCGCGACATACTAGTTTGTCACGTATTACCGTAGTGTGTGTCGTCAAAATATTACTAATTCAAACTGTAAGCTTTCAAAGTATAAAAATATTATATTAGTACGGTATTATGATAAAATAATAAAAACCAAATACGATAAAAATAATTATAAATATCTTCATATTGATTCATATCTCATTCATTAGAAATAATTATCAAATACAACGACAAAATCTGTATTCTATGTGTCTTAAAATGATTCGATATTGGAAATAATAAAAACCAAAAAAATATATTAAAAGTAAATTATGCGTACAACCATTCGCTCACAAATCAATGATCTATAAAGGCACGGGTCTTTATGAATGTTTACTGTTTAACTGAGTAAATTATTTTTTTTTTTATTTTTTTAAATGAAATGTCAACTTATAAATGTATTAATATACCAAGGTATTAAGACCGTTGAAAATTAATAGTTTTAAATATTTTTTCATATATTTTATATATTTCGTAAATTTAAAAATCCATTAAACTCTTTCAAGTGAGCTGTCATTTTTATTGATCTAAATTAGGGTGTAGTCTTACAAAAAATATTAAGAACCACTGATTAAAATTAATTTGTTTCTTTTGATTTGACATTTATTTAATAAAATTATCTATCCAACCCTATCTAAAAAATGAAATTATCATAAGTTACAATGTTTATATAATAAATATATATATATTAAAAATATGTTAAATGAGTATTATTATCGATTTTCAAACTATGTACCTCCAAGCGTAATTTGAAATTTAGTTTAACTCATAATTTAATTAAAAAATTTCAAAATAGATCGGAGATCTTTATTGTAATATTGAAAAACGGATGAACTATCATTATGATGTTTCAATATAACATTTCTGACAACCCAATCCGACCCTAGAAACGAAATAAATACGTTAATACGGTTTGATAAAATAATCGCAAACAACGTACAAAAAGTGTAGGTATACGCGTTTGTTTTCTTTTCCTTTTTCATCCGCGCGCTTTGGAACATTCTTTCGAGCGTTCCGAATCGGCAACGAATCATGGTGTTCGTAAGTATTTCGCGTTGAACATTCAAATGGATTTTTAACGTTCAAAGAAAATGATTCGAAATATCTTGATAACGTTTTCGCAAACGCGATCCGGCCAAACCGTCGATCTCCTACGGGCCCTTAGCGACGTATGGATACGGTACGCCGGTACGGTTTCCACCGGGTCCGCGGCAAAACGGTTCGACCGCCGCCGTTTCCCGAGCGCTGGACTAGACGCGCGCGTGGTGCGTTCACCCGCTTCGGTACTGCCGCGCCGCCGCTCCGTCGCGATCGTGTGCCCGGTACGTCCACGCACGGGAGACACCGTCGTCGTGTCTGTTCGCCAGTCGATACGTGCATGCAAATAGGTGCACGCGTCCTGCCCGAAAAATTGTAGGGCCGCCCGCGTTCTCGTCCTTCGCTCGCCCACGCGCACAATCGATAATTCATACGTACGCCCGACCGCGTGTACGTGCGCAATATGCATACTGTACCTGCCTATGCGTCGCAGTCGAATGCGTACACTCGGACTTTTGTGTTTGGTCTTGTCGTCCGCGGAAAGTTTGTTTCCACGAATTGTACACCATCCGGAGTTTATATTTTCATTTACGTGCGAGAAAAATAAATAAAAAGGAAATAAGAGAAAAAATATTTTCCTTTACGATTCCTGTGACCTAGTTCCCGACGATGATTAAAAATCTATTGTTCTTTTGTTTGCTCTTCCGGTTTGAGAACTTCATAGTTTTCAATACGCGATGATTAAACGTTAGAAAAACGGTAGATTAAAAAAAAAAAAAAAAATACTTCGTTCGTCCGACGCCGCTTGTAAGTCCGATAAACAGAAATAATTCAAATCGTATTCGCTGGCGCGTTAACTTTGAAACATCGATTAAATTATACACGGCGTACTGAGAACGATAAAAAAATTATTTTTTTATTTTTTTTTTTTTTTGTATTACAAATAAATGAATTTTATTAGGGAAAAATATATGATAAAAAAAGACTAAATTTGTTATTTTATTGATATTAATTTTTGTTAATTTAAACGATATTAACTAATATATTTATCTTAATAGGTAGTCGTTAAAATCAACATATAGAACAAAATAAAATATTCCTTAAATACCCAAAAAATGAATGTTTTTACCTTCCGAATCATACTTAACCCGGGTCTCATAACTGTTTCGACCCTTACAAATACAATTTTCATAAAATTCTTCTTAATACGTCTTCGTGTGTACATCCCCTCAAATGAACAATCAGCGAACGAACGGTATTTGGATATTTGAATTTCATGTGCATAGATTATGTATACTCATCCAATACAGCGTCTTGTAGCATTTTACTTATAGTGCGCGTTATCACGTCGAATGACGAAAACCATTATCAATCAATATGAATAGTTGGTATCAAGTTATGTTGAAACGTCCGTTTCAATGTGCGCGAATTTAATATTAATATATACTTAATATACAAAATGCAAATAACTTCAATGTCAATTAAAACGGATCAAAGCACAATTTAAATTAAAATGACTCGCATAATAAATAATGTTATAAAACCATTGGGATGATTCGAAAGTTACATTCACGTGGACGGAGACGTATATATAGAGTACAAAAATAAAAATTTCCAAAATGCTTTTGGCAAAAATCGTATTTATTATTGAAATAAAGTTTTCGTTCCATAATATATGTATAACAAACAAAATTAGAATATTCTACGCGATAACTGTTACTATACATTAATATAATGACCAGTTGAACCGCGATTTATACAACGCATTTTTTTTTCTATCTTCACACAAACATTATTTGCTCTGGCACATCTCGTACCGATCACTGCCTCCTGTTGATCATTGACCGGCAACAGATGAAAAATGTCAAGATAATTTCACAATAAAAAAAAAACTATATGCAAATTTATGCATTGCATTATAATATATTAAGCTAATATATTATAATTAAATACGCATACACCGTGATTACCCCGAAATCGCATTTTCTTTTTTTTGCTTTACCGATTCGCATTTAACGGGATAACTTGGATACAAGGAATATTCGTACTCGTGTATACCGACAACGGACAATACGTTGTATAATATAATATATTATACACGCATTATGTGATTCCGAGAAAACACTTTGTTTTTTTTTTTTTTAACTTTAGACTGTTTTTTTTTTTTTTTTTGTTCGTCATGTGATTTGCATAACAAATGTGTTTCAGAGAACCCGTATTCATGAAGCAGAAAATTGGTTTCTACGAGCGAAAAAATTGGCTCCCGGTGACGCGTCGGTGTACAAACATTTCGGTCGGTATATTGTGAACGATATTGTTATATAAAGTAGTGTATTTGTCTCTCATCGAGCGAAAAATTCCGTGGTCGAACGTAGGGAAAAGGGGGACAACAAAATAAATTGTTCGGTGTTTTTTTGTTTATACTAATTTTTTTTATTTTTTCCACCCTCCGTTCCACAGGCGTGTTTCTTTTGGAACAAGAACGGTATCCCGAGGCGGCCGCCCAACTGGTAGAAGCCGTCGTGTTGGAGCCCGAAGACTACGACCTGACAGTGACAGCGGCTACGGCGCTTAGGCAAGCGGGCGTGTCGGTCAGGGCCGAGGACATGTACAGAAAAGCAGCCACGCTCAGGCCACAAGTAAGGCAAACTTATATGTTATTATTTTTCTCGAATACTTGAGATTTTTATTCTATTTTATTACTGTTTTTTCCTTGCGCTCGACAGAGCTATAATTCGCCGACGTATTCGAAAACCGTCTTCGACGACCAAGTGGGACGTTCCTCGGAAACGGGTGTTGCAGCAGCGCAGGGTATTGGGAACGAATTATATTATAAACCTCGATTAACGTGATTACTTCTTCAGCAAAAACAATGTTGTAGGTTGTATACTGTTCTATTGCGTACGTAAATGAATATAGATATCGTGAAGAATATTACGCTTACGATGCGCTTTGCTCGCAGATTTGTAAGACTCGTTTAAATACGTTATACTTACGATAAAATCCGCACTTTATTCTTTTCCGTTCTCGTAATAAAGTTTAAAATCGATTTCTTTCCCCTTGTCCACGCGTTGTTCAAACATCAACCCGCGACAACGACCGCGTAATATTGCAGTCAATATAAATAATTCGAGATTATTACTCGTATCAAATTTAAGCGCTCTAAATTACTAAATTCCTCTGTTGACGTTTGTATTATTAAAGTTTTAATACCCGCGCGTACAAAATAAAGGAGAAAGAAAAAAAAAAAAAAGGAAAAACATGCATTTGTGAAGTACGGGTCGAAATTCGATAAAGAAATAAAATGTTTTTCGTTAACGGGAGTCGTTACGATCGTAATCGTGACAAAGTTTACGAAAACACATATTGCGTAAAAATGTTTTTCCGGTAATTCCGCTAAAACAGAAAGCTTATGTTATAAAATATCATAAGAGGGATGCGCAATACCGGTTATACAATAGCTCGGACATTCTATTAATAGTTTTTCGAATCTTACGAGTACGTGTATGTGTGTCAGAGCGTTTTCGTGACGTCTGTTTATACGTGATTTGGAAGGTAGCCGAGCTCCAAAACGAAAATCCGAATAAATAAATCATAAGGGTCGGACCACTATTAAGGATTGCGGCGAAGAAAAAAAAGAAAACGAACGGAGATTTTCGAAATAAAAATCCTTTTTGGTCACAAACAGCCAATATGCGTATCGCGTTGAACAATCTTTATGAACAACTATCGACATTTGGTGAGAAAACGACTTCGTTTCCATTCAATACTTATGAAGCGATTAATTAATATTTCGATAACTACACATTAATTATCACTGATAGAATTTTGTTAATAACACAACTACTGTATTATTGGCAATCCCGTCAATCATTTATGAAAAAAAAAAATTCTTTTATGAATTATTGTATGTTCAGTCGATACTGTATAAACAATTATGAATACGCAATAGTCTATATCGATTACTTCTCTGAACCGCTGTCGACGTGATATTGAAAGTCTTCTATTATTTCGAAATATCGGTAGTCTTTCACTCTTTCGCAATAATATTGAAGTCTTCTATTCTTATACAGTCATATGGTATTTCTCTGTCCTCTGCATATTTATTCATCACCATCGTTGATTGATGATCATGATTAACTAATTTCGATTTAATCGCCTTTTGTTAACTTTATGTGCGACTTTCAACGCGACCCGAACATTCACACACTTAAAACAGTCCAGGTTTTTGTTATCAAATTTGCCCATGTATTTGTGTGAACCGCGGTTAAGTTGATTTTTATTGTAATATTATAACCCGTACGGGTAACACTCTTAAACAAATACTTTTTGGTGAAGATCTTTTGTTCCTTCGGTCATCGGTTAAATCTATTCGTGTTGCTGCTTGTATTTTATATATACTAGCAGAAACGGAATGAAGGCCAAGCATTATAAACAGCCTGTCACACGATTTCAAACATTTTAATTACCTCTCCTTTCGTAGCCGGGTAAATTTGATCGTCATCGGCCTACAGTGGTGGAATCGGTCCACGGAATGAACTGTACAATAACTATGCGTAATACCACCGGCACTTATATCCGGTCTTGCGCACTTACCGCGGATGTAGTCAAAAATTTGATGAAATTTTCGATTTCTTTATATCATCAACGAGGTTGCCGGATACGTGAATTCGGCATATGACTACCGATTTTATGATATCGGCCACTTATCTGGCGATTCCACTAATTCGTCGTAACATTGCAAATTAAAACCGATCGAGACAGATTTAACGATCTAGTTTGACGCGGTGATCGGTGTAACTATGTCTCGTCAACTCTTTAGCAATTACGAAATTGGGGTTTTAAATTATTAACGGGACGTTAAATGCAATCAATTACACGTTGTACGTAACATTCAACACCCAATGACCGAAATAACGAACGCTCGATAATGTCATTATTAATATTATGTAATTATTATAGTTTTACTGTACACACTCTCCGCGGGAAACACATAACACGAACGACACCACGATAACGTGCTCCACGCCCCGCGGACCGACCGCGACACGTAATTTATTGTAATCGATCTAATATAGAGGTATAATCAAATGAAGCCTCTCCTCTGACGGTAGCCGCGAAAAAAAAAGAGAGACGCGACGCTGCTAGAACCGTAAACAGTATCCAACGGTAGTACTTATAGCGTGTGAAGAGGAAGGGGGAGAATAAAAAAAAAATTACGGAACACAGTCGTACAGCGTCGTCGCTTTTCAACCACGCTTATAGTTCGTTATCACGCAATTACGTTACATTGTGAACGTATTATAATTTCAGCGGACCGACATGAATTATAATGTATTCCTTGATATATTATTTCCTTGATGTACCGAACTCCCTCACCCGTATAATATAATTATCGATAAGGCGAATGAGATTTTCTTCCCTGTCCACCGACCGGTGCACAAAGCGTTCACTTTCGAACTTACGTTTAGTCCGATTGCATTTTTTTTTTCCATGGCCGTTTTTTTCCTTCTCACTTTGGCTTTCGTGTAACTGTAATTATTCGGAAGTTAACATTTATCTCGGTTAGCTTCGTTTGCGAGTGCCGACCGCGTAAAGTTTTTGAACGTGAACCCCAATTCGTATGTGTTACAGTTCGTTTCGGCCGAGCGCATTTCGAGAAGTCAAACTGTTGCGACAAGTTTTTTATACAGTCGTAGCCGTGCAGAAGAAAATTATGGAGATTTCGATTTCACGCGTTATTTTAACTACTACGGACAGTTTGATTGAAAATACACCTGGTTCGGCTTTGACCTACGTCTAAGCCCATCAACTGTTAGATTCAATGCGGCGCACATGCGATTGCGTGCTCCCCAGTATTGGGCATAGATAACTTAAAATTTATCTTGATAAAGATATAAAATAGTCATTAAAAATGTATCTGATATTCAAATAAAAGATAATTATAATTGAGTTAAATATAGATAATGTATAAAACAACAAATATCTAAATAAAAATAAATAAATAAGATGAACACTGTTTTAATTTAATTTTGTTAACTATATATATATATATATAATATAGGCATATAGGTGCATCATAAACAAATATATTAAAATGCAACTTACTGGCATTGAAATTATAGGTTACTACTCATAATTATCACTCATTATAGCTTTTAATGGATTAAATTATTATTTAATGCGGTTACTTACTGTAATGTTGCATAAAAATCTTCTAGTTTATAATTTTTGTTCAATATTCGTCTTAAGACAATACTGACATTAATATGTCATATGTATATTATCACCGTTCATTATTTTGAAAAACTTTCTACCAAATAGGTAACACGTTGTTTCATTTATCTGTTCTGGTAATTCATTGCGATCTGTTCATTTTATTCGCATAATTTTTATTTTTGATGATTTAATTAAATAACAAATTTGTCCATATTAAAATATTAAATTAAAACTAACCGACAAGTTTAGTTTAATTCTAAGTTTCAGACAACTTTATAGAACGATAAATGATTGATCGCAGAAAACTATTGATGGAGAGAGAGGAATGAAGACTAGAGTCTTTGAACTGAAATAATAGGAGTATAATGTAAATATTAATAATATAATTATAATTGTAAACACTTCACTATGAACGAATAGAATTCTAAAATTTACAATATTTGAAACACATATACCAATATATAATTGAACCGGGTTTCAGGGTAAACTATTTCTATATATGACTAGTGTATAATGTACATATATATATATATGTATGTATTTTATACAGAAATGGAGACCTATACACAATGATGTGAAGCACCAATAATATCTTGGATGCGGTGTGTCTGAGTACCAACTGACTTATGATGTTTGACAACTAATTTGGAAATAAAAATAATATTTATAAGATGAAATCAATTTAAAAAAAAAATGTTGTCTTATCAGTTATTACAGATTAAACTACGATGATTTTTAATTATTTTATTATTGCAAGTAAAAAAATATCACTTACAATATATTTGTCTAGGTAAATTCCATTAGATAACTTTTGTTTATCTAAAATATTACAACAAATAATTATTTCTTCAAGTATCTATATAGGATAAAAAATTATTAATTATTAATCTTTATAATTTATCTAGGAAAATTTATTCAAATAATGTCCAACACTGGTGCTGCCAAATGATAATACGTGTATGATCACCAGACCCTTCTGGTGCAGCAACGGAGCCGATTACATTATATTGCATAATACTGCCACCGCTGTTGTGGAGATTATCATTGTAATACGTATGCACAAGGTTTTCGAGAAATATGGGAAAATTTGAAATAATTCTCACAGAAGTAAAACAATTGTATTTACATAATCCTATTGTTGATAACAGAATGTAGGTACATTATATGCTATTAAAAGTCCAAGAGTGAAAAATGTCTTTGAATTTATGTTCTCGAAATAGTACCTATTTGCATTTGTATTCATTCCGGAATCGATCGCCTGACGCCGTACATTCCAACACCATTAAATTCAAAACCGTGAGGATTTGAAACCATCGTACCGTAAATATTTGCGGCGATAGTTCAGTAAAAAAAATTATGAATAAATAATAGCTGACGGCCTCAGTTTTGGTGACAAATTTTCAATGTCGGACATAGCGCATTTCCATTTCAAAAACATGTGTGATATCACCTTACGGATGTTTTAAGACATGGTAACTGGACTCGTGGCCTATTGTGTAGTTTCTGTATTTAACGAATGGAAAAAAAAATAAACCGTGTAATTTACACATTTTTGCTTCTGTGAGAGTTATTTCAAAATAATCCATTCTTCTGGAAGACCCTGGTATGCCTGCGTGTACTCAGTGTGGCTTCCAAATTGGCATTATAAACGCGTACATTATAATAGGTACCCATCGAGACGAACAAATACTATCAATAATAATAGTGCGTACCCGTGTATTATTATATTTTGCGCAGATCGGCGGAATCACTCCTCCCATCCGATACAAAACAACACCGCACCATTGATCATACCGTCGTATTATTATTGACAACACTACGTGTTATCGCGTCGGCACACCACACGTATAAACGGCACGTGGATAGCAGACAACGCGCGCAAGTATATTATTATCATTGTCTCGCTGCGTAGAGCCGATGGGGTGCAAACGGATATCGATCGTAGCTCATCTCCGTGTGGCATTATAATAATATTTCCGTGCATAACATCATTATCGTGACGTGCCTACTGCTGTACGTGTTCACCCGATGATAAATCGAATGTTGACGAGTTGTTGCTGCTGTCCGATTAAAAACGTTGGCGGTGGAGTGCGATCAGAAGAAGCGGTAGACCGCCTGTATCTTGTCCGCAATACGCTGTTATGTAATACCCTATAGAGACTCAACGGGCTGCGTGCCTCGTACAATATCATCTACGTGCCGGGTTCTTTGTGCGGACATCAAAAGTCCATTATACGCAGTTGATTAAAAAGCCAAAGAAATAAACAGGATAGAAAATATAGAACGACGACCATTTGGCGAAAATGAAGTTCACGCTTCGAATTCCTCCACACACACATAGGCACGTGCCTACGTGCGGGTATACAGCGTACTAGACTGAATGAAAATACGATCTCGCGCTGATAAATTAATAATAATGTTATTTTTTATCTGTTCCGGTGGTCGTCACAGCAAATATCGTTCACTATTTTAATTAGTTTTTTTATTTTTTTACTTCCGAGACGAGAAAATTGATTTCACACCGACCGCCCACGGATGACTGTCGAAAAACGTCCGCGTTCGCTGGATCGTATCACGAACCGATGACGAAACTGCAAAGTTTTCGACAGACTACGGGAATAAAATCGGTTGGTGTGCGAGGTGTACTCCTCTTCGCCAAACATCAGATAAAATGATTACAACCTAGGGAAGCTGGAATGATCCAGGAGCGGTCTAGTTGAATTCACGACATCCGCGATTTTCGTTGCCGACAATTACATTATTTAAAACACCGGCTGGTTTTCATTAAATACCTTGACTTGCATGTTCAACCAAATCTTTCATTTTTACATCTCTCTGCAAATACTCATTACTATTATAATATTTTATTCTTATCGTCTTGCGTAACATCTTTTGCGTGCCCGATTAGAATAACGATAGTGTCCACGTGTTTGAAACACAACTTTCGTTTGTTATTGCTGATAACTCGCGGTGATAACGAGCGTATTCTTAATAATCACCGGAATTACATCCATAGCTGCAGGTTCACTATAATACATATCACAATAGTGCATAACGATGAACCCTATACTGAAATTAAGTTTTTTAAGTTTTCAACAATTTCGAACTGCTATAAATCTATTGTATTTGCATTATTATCTATTGGTCGATATTTCCGTCGTACGCATTGTAACTAAATTAAATTAAAATTATAGCAAATCATTTGAATTTTTTTTCGATTTCACTAAACCTTCGTATTTCATTTTAATCACTACGGGGTACATTAAAGGTTCGATGAAATTTTTATACGGCTTGTGTGCGATAATTTTGTTCCTCACGCCCACGATGTCTTTATGGACTTGTAAAGTTAAATAATCGCTCAGTCACTCACAGAACATTACGCAATCTAATCAACTGTTGTCAAACGCTTCACTTTTAAACATTTGTGTTTATTATAAGTCATTAATCATATTTTATTCAAGTTATACAAGAAATAATTAATTTTAAAATATGATTTCCAAGTATCATATATTTTAATTTTTTTTTTCTTAGAATGTAAATGATAAAAATAAGTATAATAATGATAATAAATGTTAATAATAATAATAATAAATACATATAATCATTAATATTATGTTTTTACGTGATATCGTATGTGTCTGCCGAGTATTTTCGGACAAAAATAAGCACATAATTGTTTAATACGGCATGCATATGAAATATTTATTGACAATTAAATATTAGAAGATAAAAAACATAATATTAATATTAATTTATAACCATAGTATTGTACAAAGTGATTATCTTAATACTAGTGTGCTGTCTGTTTCATCGGTCAATTAGCGCGTACTTGCGCGGAACTCGAAATGCAATATTATAATTTCATACGTTTTGGAGCGGAAAATTTTTCCGTGAATCGATTTCGTCTGAGGTCTTTCAAAAATTTGGTTCGAACCGTCACGCGAAATTTCACCCTCGTCGTCAGTCACTGACATCGTTGTTAGACAAAAGATTTTTTTTATTTTTTTATTTGTTCGTAAGACCCAAGATTATGTTTTTTGTGTATGACTGGTTTCGCTACTCGCGTTTGACACGGCATCCGGCGTCAGTACTAGTCCGGACTAGTATTGCGTTGTGACGATTGGCATCAATATGTTAAAATTTTCATTTTCCTTGACAGAAAATGCTAAAGATCGAAAGGATTCGCCTGTTGCTAGATACATGAAAAAAAAAATAAAGAAATTGTAATAGATAACTGTTATACTTACCTATAAAAATAACCAAGAATATTTATTCCTAATTAAATGAATACATTTTTTTTTCGTATAATTTTTTTTTATAAAAATAACTAATGTATTGTATTGTAGGTCTAATTTATTATATTTCTATTAAAAAAAAATATCAATCTTTACCTCAATGTCAGTGCTATTTTTTCTTTTGAAGATATTGGCTCAGGTACACGTAATGTCCAGTTTCTTTGTTATTTCTTCTTGAATCAAAGATAAAGTTAAATTAAACTGTTGACGATTTAGACGAAAAAATTTTTCATCCTAGTTAATAAGATATTTACCAAATATATTCAAGTGCATGTGTCTATGTATAGTATATATAATATACCTGCGTGTATATAATCGTATATACTTTTTACTTTTTTTCGTACAAGAATTACTTTTTATCGATATAACGTTTGGTCTCACATGTTCTCACCAGTAATACGGCTGTGACCATTTCCGGTCGACCAACTGTAACTAACTGGTTGCCGCAGGCCCGTGCACAGGGGGGGTTTTCGGGGTTCTAACCCCCCTCCCATCGAGAATTTTTCCACATAAGTTTTTTTCTATACTTCGCAGAGTTAATTTATTATATAATAACTGAATATCAAGTCAAGACATAATAAAATATCTTCATTTATAAGAAAAGTTTCTTATTATTTTTTATTAACTTCATAACCTAACATGATACACATATGTCAACCCCCCCCCCCCCCATAAACGAATTCTGCGCACGGGCCTGGGTTGCCGATGTATACCAATTATTTCTCATGTAATGTACTGTACTAGTTGGGTCCAAAAAAAAATGTCTTTCCCATTTTTACATACTTAGGACTGTCTAGTTATTACAGGTATGGTTAGAAATGTTTTTTTCTAATTTAAATTAATGATAACTATTTTATATTTTCGTGATTTAAAATAGTTTTTCGTCTAGTTGTTAATAGTTAATAAGTTAATAATTGAGTTGAAATTCAAACAACCATTTTAATATTAATAATGTATTAATTTCTTATTAATATATATAACGTTTGGTTAACGTAAATAAATATATATATGATAAATTGTTAATAATATATAATATATATTTAGACATCATTTTACACACCCGAACTCAATTCGAACAAAATATTAAAATAATATTATTTTTGGACCCAACTCGGATGCAGCTACTGTCATTCGGGTTGTCCTTCCGTACAGCGAATAACCGGCTCACCACGATTTGAATTGTTATAACTCATAGCCAAAACAATATTTGTAAAAAAAATCATTCGAAACAAATTACGAATATTGTTGTGCAGTAAATAATATAAATTAAACATTTTAATACTATTAATTGCGTTTAAAACTATTCTCTATTTTTCAAGTGCAATTATATATAGTATAAAAAATAGGTATCTTATAGACGACGCCGTATATTACAAAGGAAATCGTCCAAAATATTTACAAATATTTATTTTCTAATGGTCCTGTAAAATGATCGATAGCTTCCTTGAAATCTATTGCAAGCACTGTATACATTCTATTAATTTAATTAATAAATAAATTAAATTAGTTAATAAATATTTAAATGAATAACCGATGAAGCTGTATTTATCAAGGTAAAATATTTATTTACCATAACATTTTCCAATCGATATAGTTGATTCATATGATTCCGGAATAATAATTTATAACAACAGTTATATTAAAAAATAGATTAAAAATAAAAACAAATACCGTTAGAATATGGTATGATAATTGTGTAGTGCTTTATTTCGATCTACAATTTTTCTAATTTCTAAATATAATATAAAGCATTGGAAGTAACTCCTCGGTGAAGCCGGATAATTCAGCTAGTGCTGTAAACAGTTGTAATGGTACTTAATCGGTGACTTGTTCTGTCTACAGGACGCGAGCAGCCACAGTAACTTGGGAGCCATGCTGCACCTGAACGGCAAACACCGGGAGGCGTTGTCCAGTTACCAGAACGCGTTGAGGATATCACCTGACGACCGGACCACGTTGGACAATCTGAACAAACTGAGGAACGTTTTGCGTCGCCGGTCCCGAGCGTGATGATGAGAAGCAGAGCGCACATGGTCGTTTTGATATGTTTAATCTTTCTCTCTTTCTATACATCTGTATTTTTTCTTTCTCTCTCTCTCTCACTCTGTCTCTCCGTATCCCTCGAAATTATTATACTACTAAATTATTTATTTACATATTATACAAACACGTATTATGATATAATAATATATTTGATAGCTTTTAAACTTGTACATACGACAATATGATTATGTTATATACTCCAATATTTATTATAATATTAAACGATATCAGAATCGAATATGTATCATACTATTACTACGCAAAATTCGTTTAGTGTACATAATAATAATATATAATGTATATGACGATAAGAAATATTATTACAAAGGTAAATTATATTTATACTTGTATCTTGCGTTTGCGTGTGTGTGAGTGTGTGTACATAAGAGATCAATTGATTTATTATACACTTTAAAAATATGAATTAAACGAAAACGATATTATTGCAAACCTTCGTAAATAATTGTTTTCGTTTTTTAAACTGTATGGTTTGTCGAAGGGTTTTCAACGTTTCCGTTGTTGTTGTACGGGAGTGTGCGGCAAATAAAATTGGAAAAACAGAGCCTAAGGTGGTACGTGCGAAAACCATGTGCATGATATTGTACATAAAAATATTAACGTAGTACGGGTTTGTAGGACTGCGCAACAGTTTCATTCAAATCTGAAACTCAAACTGCGCTTTTCCGTCGCGATAGTTCGGATTTCATTTAGTGCTCCCTCATCGTGATGAAAACATCACGAAATCGCTTTCAGACCCGTTTCGCTACGAATGGCCCGGGAAATGCACCATTGAGTGTATACGCGAGTGGGCCAATTGGACGTGTGGGACCGTGAAAAGACTTTAGACCGCGCGGCTAAAGCTTGCCAAGACGAAACCTTCGCGTACGATAAATAACTATTATTACCGTTTGTTGTGATGCCGCAATGTGTCTTTCAAACGGTTCGCGTGATGAATATTTATCGTTATTTTAACGGCGTGCAAGCGGGGAGAAGAAAATTTATAGAAAATAAAAACCCTGACGCCACCACCCCTACTTCTCACACGTCCTGTTTTATATATTACATAAGCCTCTCGTTTCCATACGTTTGGTCCATTAATAATTTTTTTCCGACGTTTTCAATACGTATATCGCGCGTTTGAAAATAAATGGAATAGAAAAAAAAAACTCCTCCGCCCTACGGTTGCCCCCGACTCGCATCCCGGTTTCCGAAATTAAAATGCGTTTTCGAAACCGACCCGATAATACTTTTTCGAAAACAAACATTTAACGCGTACCGCCGCCGCCGTAAACACCGCTAAACTGTCGAATACGGCTTTATTTTTGTAACGAGTATTTTTTTATTTCACACGGGTGTGTCATATACGTTTTCCCCATTATTTTTTTCTACGGCTTTTTCGTTGCAAATGATTTTTCGATATTTTTCGCCAATATTTATTTTATTTAATTTTTTTATTTTTAGACCGTAAGAATGTGCGAGACAGTATAACTACTGCCGTAACACTACAATAATAATATGTCGTCTAAACATCAAAATCAAGTTTTACATTACGAGTAATAATTGTTTTCCTTTCGAACCGTACACTGGGAACCGGTAACGTGACGCGTGCTCGTGTGCAGTGCGAAACGGAACTACTTTCGATCCATAATCCAATCGTACGAAAATATATTTCCGACGCACCAACTAATGCAAATGCCGCAGATTTATCTTTGAAACCGATTACCGACACGAAACGGAAACATTATTATCGGACCGGTCCGTACGTTTCTGTACAACGCGCCGTTACCGCCGCGAGGGAGTTCCCTTCAAGGGATAGAACGACAGAACTTAATGCCAACATTGTTACAATCGGATGTTTCTCATAGGAAAATAACACGTTTTTACCGTCCCGCCGTAGGGTTGTAGGATTTTAACGTATCACAACTCGTCGACGTGACGATACGCGTGCGCGTTACAAAAAAGTACTCTACGAGTATGGTTATTGTTTTTACTAGACAACAGCATAATATTGTGTACTGTTATATTTTATATGTACGTGGAAATCGATGCGTATTGCGATTCGTATTATATTGTACTCGACGGTGAAATTATATGATATTATAAACATACAATTATTGTATTATTATAACTGAATAAATTTATGTGTGTAAAAAAAAAAAAAATGATATTTTGTACATTTCATGTAAAGACAATAAAAATTAAGACGTTACGATTTTTTGTTTTTCGTATTATTATTTTTTTCAGTTTGTACTCCTCTGATCCTCATCAATGGTTAACTTCTAGTGATTTTGACCGTATCAGATGTAGTAATTGGTAAGTGTAATATTTGAGCATACAACTACAAGGATATACAAGGATATATAGAAGGATGCTTACGCATAAATATAACACGTACGGATTTATTTTGATTTACCATTTTTATATCATTCGGATAAGAGATTAAGATACGTTTTCAGATTTTATGAAGCAATTAAAGGATCTTCATTAATTGAGATGATGTCTTAATCATAAGTGGGATCTGCTACTATAGTTTGGTGCATAGTAAGTCAGTCAGTTACATAAATATTAAAAAGGAAGGGCGATAGTATGTCTCCTTGTGACACTCCAACTTTAATTTTGACTATTTCTAATTATGAACTTCTATATTAGACTTTAAAATGTCTTTCAGTTAGATACGATATATTCGATAGAAATAAAGGAGAAGGAAGTAATTTTTTAAATCCAAATAAAAGATCCACATGCTACACCTCGATCATTTCTAGTGAATTTCTGAAAAAGCATGAATGCAATCAATATAACTTTTTCTCAAGAGACATAGAGATGGCATCAATAATGCGGTATAATTGATATATTGAACTGTGCAAGTCACGGAATCCAAACTGGGTATCTGGTAGTATGTTATTAGTGATAATATATGGTAACATCCGTTTTAGAATAAGTCTTTTTAGAAAGGAAGAGTAAGATACTTATTGGTCTATATAAGTTCAGAGTATCTAGTGGTTCTTATACTTAGAAAATATAATTATTTTTGACAATTTCCATAAGATTGGAAAATATGATAATCGAAGTACCATATTAAGTATATTACTTATCAATATTATGGCTTTTTTTTTTTTTTTTTTGAGAGGCATCTAACCACTTTAGCATAATTAAATCAATGCCTGGTGATATTTTAATTATACATTTTTGAACTGTTTATTTTATTTCACTTGAGATGAAATATTTTTCAAGAGAATTTAGAAGAGGTAAATAGTTTAAAAAAGGATCAACTTCATTACATATTAGCATTTTTGTGTACATCGTGATGAGAAGTTGAAATATTTCATATTTATGGGTTTAAAGTAATTAAACTTTATCAAAATCAGAAAACGCATAGAGTTATCAAGTTTTTTCAATGGGATTGAGGATGTTTTATATTCATGTATTTGTTTAGTAACTTCCTATAAGCTATCATCAAATGTAGAAAGACTTTTTTTCCAATTTTTGTTTAGCTTTAATAATTTTTAATGACTTTTCTATTAAATGTACTTTTATGAGAAGGATGTTATGTTTATTGATAAAGTGTTTTTTTTTTTTTCGATTTCAACAATTATAGAACGTACTTGTTCAAACGTCGTTCTACGTTGTAATTTCCTGTACATATTTCAATCATGATAGTTGGCTAGATATTCTCCGGAACATAGCATATATTTGGCTGCTAATACACGTGATTTGGTAATTTGAAAGATATTGCGGACCAGTGGCGCACACATAAGGAGTTTTAACCCCCCCTCGAAATTTATAATAGGTACTGCAGCACTTGATAACATGATCATTAATCTCGATTAAAAATATTATCTTAGAACTTTATTAAAACGATAATTTTACCTTCGTCATAATATCACGACTATAACATATTATAGATATTTTTATCTATATCAATGCTAATATTTGAAGAAAATGTACCTTCAAAATTATGTTATTACATATCTACCTCCATGATCTTGTAGACAGAAATGTCATGATTTTATGAAACATGAATATTGTTATACTTTTACATAGATAACAGATAAAAATTGAATATAATTTAATTTGTTTTACTTTTTCGAAAGTTCAGAACGTTGCACGTACAAAAGAAATTATTTAGTATACCTCGTATACTTATAGTTTGCAATTTTAAATCTAAGAACTTGAGGTACCTGCGACTTGCCAGTATTTGTATTATACTATATTATATAATATTATATTAGGTACCTATTTTTATTTTTATTTTCAAATGGCCAAACGTGACGGTGCTTTTTGGTAATACCTGCTTGTAATGTAGACGCTTGATAATGATCCGCTGATTAATGTTATTGTTGATAAATCAACAAATAACAAGAATGATTTTAAATGCAATAAAGATATCTCATTTTATATTGAAAATTCAGTAAGTTTTTTAATTTCAAAATGTGAGACATTACTTTATTGTGCTTTTTAATTACATTATTCTATTATAGCAAGTTAATTATTTTTAATTATATTGATATTTATAAACTATTTAAAATAAATTAAAAAATTGTAATTAATATTTAGACTATAATAATATGTTAGATATACTTTTTTTATACAACGTTTTGCTATATGTTTGCTTAGGGCTATACAATATTAATTTCTATAGTAAATTATTAATAGAACAACCACCCCCCCCCCCGAAAAAAAATCCTGTGTGCACCACTGCTGCGGACTGAATATTTACAGTACGTATGCATGTGTTCGTACTCCTGGCAAATTATGACATTGATTTATCGATTTCGGATTATATGGTTATTAGAATTTAATTTTTGTGTGAAGTATAGAGAATAACATAGAGATTTTTTTAATGGTCTGTGGGATCAAGATCGATTAATAATATTGGAAATGGGTATTTGTTGATTTTGTGTATAATATTTGTAACTTGTCTGACCTCATATAGTAGTAGTTCGACTTCAGATTTTATTAATTCAATAGGTGTATAATTCAAAGTGCGATTTGTGGATGATGAATGTGTTTTTTTTTTCTTAATTAATATGTATGATAATTCGCATTCTAAATTTAAAAGATATGTATTAGAGTTCTGTAGGACTCCGGATAAGCAGTTTGTATTTATAGGCCGCCAGACGAAGATTCACAGAAAAAATTGTCCACGCCAATTTGCTCCATTATAACTTAACACAGGTCTGAGAAATGAATTATTCCTTTTACGAAAATTAGTTGTGACTTATTTAGTGTTTCAGGGTCTAAATATTTCGGAGTAATGATAGGTATACTGGTAGGTTTGGTTGGTTATATTGCTCGAAGCGATTTACACTTGCAAATAGTTTTCTATTTTTGTTTAGAAGAGCATCAGGATAGTTTGGATTACAGGAGACTGAGCAGTTCCTTTTACTGGTTCTTATTAGCCAATTATAGTCGTTTAAATACGTGTATTAAATAACGAAATAGAGTTGTTTGAATTAACATACTTTAATGAATGATTTCTTACGGAGTCAGTGATAATATTTTCTGTAGTATGTTTGATTAAACGCGTTCCGCGCATAATACTGTTATTAATTATAACAGAAATATTTATACCTTTAGCTTTCGGCGATGAATTAACGAATCGTGGCATAATCATCTATGACCAAAGGTTAGTTGACGCTATTTGTGACAGCGATATCGTGCCAGTTTTTCCAACTTAATTTGTTATTTTATATATTATACATATATTATAACACACGATAGTGTTTAAATTTTTACTTTACATTTTAAAAATGCAAATTTGAAGCATTTATTGGCTTTTAGTAGTTATTATGGTAAATTATTTCAATTTTTATTATCTTTTACATACTAAATTGGTTATATTTAAATACGAAAAGATACGGTAACACAACATTAAGCGGAACATGATAATACATGTGTAGCGAACAAAGTGCGAACCACGACTGAGCAATAAGATAGTAAATTTATTTGTATTCTACGAGAAAACAAAATAATATTAGCATTTGGAACGAAAAGTAATTTTAATGATATGACTGTATTTGAGAAAATTTTGGTACCACATAACAGTTCGATTTATAAACAGATAAGCTCAGGTATCCAGACAAGGTTGTGATAATATTACGCGGATTCATTATTACATAATATAATAGTGAATTAAGTGAAGTTAAGTTGTTTGAAATGCTAATCGCGCAAAATACTGCCTTTCTCGAGTCCGTTTTCTTCCAAAACTGCACGATTGAGTTCTTCGATTGGCTATCTATATTGACCATTTAAATGGAAATTTAAGACCACCGATTTTACGCAATAAATTTAGTACCAAAATACATTTTTATTTAATTAGTAAACGCAAAATTACAATCATGTATGACACAAATAGTTTTTACAATACGGACGAACGAATTACAGTTCGGGAAACCTCTCGTTTATTAGTACCACCCGACAGTTCGATTTTTAAATGGTTCAACTTAAATTTTGTGGCCCGGTAATTATATTACGGTTAAATATCCTTCCCTTTGGTATAATAATGGTTTTAAGTGATACTAATTTACCGGTGTCAGAGGTACTAATGAGTCGATTTACTCCGCTCCGCAGCTATAGTCGCTACAAAACTTATGTGAATGCGATGCGACTCCACGCTTCGCGTTTGTTTTCCAATTGTCTAACGGCACAGTATTCTGGTTCATCGTTCGACGGTAAAAAAAGAAAGAAAAAATCAAAACCAAAATTATACACGCAAAATGCATAACAAAAAAGAAAAAACATAAAATAACTTTACGAGGGGTAGTGGATTTATTTTCGAATCAAATTCGTTTATTCAGATTTGATTTATTTTAACAGATTCGGGTGTCGTTCAATAAACGAGTATAGTCTGTTTAGTATGTTGACAAAATTAACTTTTACGAAACGTTATTGGTTTGGGATGTATAATAAATGTCGATACTATTTATTTGACTTAAATAATTATTCATGTCGTCAGGTAGGCGTAGGAATTATTAGTCTGAATCAGTTTTTTGAAAAAAACCTTTGACTGTTGAATATGTGTTTCCGATATTGAGAATAAATTTGCTATCGATAACCAGTTATGGTGACAGTAACCAGTTTCAATATTGATTAGAATCGGATGGTTATAAAATAATCACAATGGACGAAATTTGGTCAGTGATAAAAAAAAAAAAAAAAAAAAACCCGTAAAGCTGTTTAAATTCTTACAGAACGCATCAACATTTCAGAAAAAAAAACCTGCTGCGAATAACAAAAATCCTTTAGGAAAATCTGTCGATGTTGACGTTTCAAGTACTTGTGAGACTGATCACACAGCATTAAGTAAACACGTAAATTGTTATTAACTGCATTATCTTCTAAGCTGTCTTTGACGCGATGACGCATCTAGAGGATTATATTTTGTTGTTGAAGATGAGGACGTGATAACAATGGCGGAGCCGACCATAATGCTTTATTTTTTCAATGTGCGCGAAATTGAACGTTTCATACTATCGGTCCGTCATAACGAGATAAGAGAACAATGTTCATGTAGATAATATTAAGTTAGACACATGGAGTTAATCCCCTTTCTTTTCATCCAAACTAAATAAATGTTTACATTTTTTATACAATTTTATATGTAGTAATAGACATATACAGCTAGTATTAATTTAGGTACATAGACTACTGATACAATTCATACTAAGTACTCGTATATTATACTCATGACGTTGACGATGCAAAAGTGTGTTAATGGATTATTTAAAATGCAACATTATGAACTGCTTAACTATAAAACTGTCGCTCAAAATTTAAATAATTTGCTATTAGCTGTTTAAAGTGTTAACCATTGACAATTCATTTGATTTTTATTTATTGTAATTTATTGTAATTGATAAACATAACACTTGTCTTTACGGTGATTGAACGATTTATTTTATCGTCATCTCGTTGATACGAATCGTTAAATAAAAGAAACCACTCGACTAGAAAATCGTAAAAGTATTATCGATAAAAAAATGTCTTCAGAAAAAATGAAACCAATTATATTATTTTTATAAATATCGAAAGAATACCTATATTCAATTGTTATAATATGAACATTAAGAATTTGTATAGAAATGTTGTAATTCAATAAAAAAAAAATTAATTATAATAATAATAATAATAGTAATAATAAAAACAATAATTATATGACTGATGAAATAATAAAAACATATTTGTGTAATTGTACACGTTATCGAGTTGAATTGAACTACAAACTTACGGCTATAATTGGTCAAATATAATTCGTAAAAGCCAACAATCGCAATGGTGAAAAAAACGTAATATAATATTGATTTACCAATATAAAACCGATTGATGGATCTTAACGTGATATAATTAGATGAAATATTTTATCTTATTTTATTTTATACTGATTTATATTATATTAATCTTGCTTTGTATACTTCTAATTATGCTCTTGCCTAAAACGAAATAATAATAATAATTATAGTAATTGAGCTTAACGATATCGAAAATAATTATTTGGCCGATTTATAGAAAGTCATATCACTAGGTAAAACTATCGAACAAAAAAGTAAACAGATACGAGACCTATAAATACTTTCCATCGTTCAATAATTTCACTACTGTAATTCGCACAAATAACAAAAAAAAACAGCATTTTAACGTTTTAAAATATATTTTTAAAAATAACAAATACAAATAAACACATGATGGAAAATCAACTGACGCACACTTTCGTGAACAAGCCATTCTACAAATGGTTTCACAAGTGCACCGGATGCTGCCAGAGGTCCTTATGGACACCGATGGCCAAATGCACTGGTTGTAAGAGCTACAACCACCGGAGATGCATCCATCTGGACAACAACGGTTGCCGAATGGACACAACTGAACTGGTACGTAATTCACAAACGCTCCATATAGGTACCTCTATAGATCTATCACCATCACGCGTACACTTTTATTTGTAAGATATAAATTGTTCGTTTTTATGACCATGCGCAGCAGACCAATGTATCCGTGGAGGGTTACGACGTTAACACGCCGTCAACTTCGCAACAGACTGCAGAGCGACAGTGCAACCCCATAACCGCCATCGAAATCGTGCGACCAGCGAACACCATATATGTACAGGATTCGGACGATTCGTTAGCGGAAATCGCAGGTAAAGAACACAATATGGTATTGATTTTAAAATACATGAAATCGGTGTTCGGTATACCCAATATCGTCTTGGCGAGTCGATTTTTACTGAGTTGACGATCACGTCGCGAATTACGTTGCAGGATACGATCTAACCGGTCTGCGTCAAAGAACTTTGTTGGAAAGTGACAGCATAGAAGAACAGCATAAGCCTTCGCTCTCTGAAATGTTCCAAAAACGATTAAAGGCCTCTCGGACGTATTGCATAGGACTAATCTCCAAGTTGCGGAAAGAAAAAACGGGAAAACAGGACATGCACGTGGTTATAACGAAAACGGTTACAACGGTTATATCGGTTATAACAGTTAATAAGGATACTTCTGATGGGTTGAACTTGATCACTTTCAGCAAAAAACACTTGCCGAAATCGTCTGAAGATGCGACAAGTAGGTCTCCCAACCAAATCGTCCAAAAGGATGCAGAGTTAACGCATTGGGAAAACAGTGAGCAGCAGACCAATGTATCCGAAGTGGCGTTTGACGTTAATACGACGTCAACTTCGCCACAGACTGCAAAGCGGCAGTGTAGCACCACAACCATGGTGAAAACCATAAAAGTAGAGAATTCGGACAATTCTTTGGTGGAAATTGTAGGTAGAGTAAAACAATAGGGCATTGATTATTAAAACATATGAAATCAGAGATCTGTACACCCGGCATCGTCTTGGCAAGTCGATTTTTTCTGAGTTGACGAAATCATGTAGTGAATTACGTTGCAGGATATGATCAAACCGGTCTGCATCAAAGAAATTTGTTGGAAAATGACTGCATAGAACAGCAGCATAAGCCTTCACTCTCTGCAGTGTTTCAACAACGATTGAATGCCGCTTGGACATATTGCATGAGACTATTCTCTAAGTTTGCAAAAGCAAAAACGGGAAAACAGGAAACGCACGTTGTTATAACGAAAACAGTTACAACAGTTAAAACTGTTATAACGGCTAATAACGATATTGCTGATGGGATAGACCTGATCAATTTCAGCGAGGAACAATTACTGGACTCGTCTGAAGATGCGACGAATACGTCTCCCGACCAAATGGTCCAAGAGGATGTAAAGTTGACACTTTCGGAAAACAGTGTTGACTGCGAATTAAAACGTCCACTAGGAAATGTGCAATGCAGTGCAGCTGAGGAAGACAAAGAGACTTATCTCACCGAAGCCGAATTACAAATCTCATTGAAATCTTCAATAGTGAATCACATCGATGAGAGTTAGTTGCTTTATATTTTAATTTTCATGCGTTTAAAATAATATGACCAATTTGTTACTTTTGCATGGTAATTACTTAAAACAGACTGTAGCACTCCTGGGGATTGCACGGTCAACACAGATGAGTTGCCTAATAGTCACGTGCAGACTATTGAATCCAGTGTCATGGTCGCACAAGACCAATGTATAACCGAAGGCAACGAAACACCCAAGCAAACTGAGGAAACTGTCGTCAAGCTTGAATCCACAGAGAAAAATGTTGGCGACGAAATTCTGCCCCTGCCGTCCTTAGATATCACTGTAATTATAATTTTGTGATCAAATTCGTGGATACGGTTAAAAGTAACGTGGAATGACTTTTCACGCACATGTAGCCGGGTAACGCGATTGATCCCGATGAAAACCCACGTCAGGACGACCACGTCAACGATGCTATTCAGCAGAAAGACTGTGACAACGACGCATCGAAAACCGAGGCATAGTGCACTTTGAAAAACTTGAAAATCGGTCTTGCACTATTAATTGTTTCTACGTTTGTTACGGACTCAAAGCCTACTCAAGAATGACAATTAGTGTTCGGAATTTTGTAATAAGTCGAATCGTTTATTATGTTATATAATCGTAGTTTCAGATTATTATTATGGGAAACCATTCGAGTATCTTAAGATACGACAACGGCTGAGTGTAACGTTACAGCGAAAGATGACTTATGCAGTATTGCCGAGGCAGAAAACGAGATTTTTCTCACCGAAGTCGACTTACAAGGCTCATTGAAATCTTCAGTTGTGAATTACATCGATTAGAGTAAAAAGTTGATTAATATTTTAATTTTCGTGCGATTAACATAATATTACCAATGTGTTCACTTTCTTCGGAAATTATTTGAAACATACTGTAGCACTCCTGACGTTTGCACGATGAACATAGATGAGTGAATTATTAGTCATGCGCAGTCTATCGAATATAGTGTCATGTTAGCACAGGATCAAAGTGCAACCGAGGCACAGTGGTCCAAAAATTAAGAAACCGGCATTTTTAAAATAAAGATGTCATTTAGTGTCATTTGAAAGATTCTGGTAAAAAATTTGAATTTTTGATAAATTTGATGTCTGTAGTGGCCTGTAAAGTACCGAAAATTTAAAGTCTTTCTAAGGTGGTCATGTGGGTATTCAAATCATGTCTACATTTTGCGAAAAAGACATTTATGCAATTTTGTGCAGTACTATTGCAATATTCATCGAACGCTGTTGTATTAATTTCTAATCAATTCGATAGTACCTTTAAAATCATAACCTAACTAGCAATTAAAATATATTTTTAACCATCATTTTAAACACTTAACTGCGCAAAACGAAAAAAAAATTACTCAGGCACGTTAATGGATGCTTATTTTGGTGGGGGGAGGGCGATCAGTGGAAAAGTCAGGGGCATTTAATGTTCTTCAGAATGGCTTCAATATTTATTATATTTTTTTTATTAATTATTAATAACTACATTACGGACTTTGAGGGGGGCATCGCTCCTATCGCCCCCCCTAAAATGCATGCCCGAAACTACTTAACAGTATAGTAACTTCAGAGTCTTGTATACCTATAACATAATTTATTAAATTATGCAACTGAAAAATTTTAAATAACAGAAAAGTTTAACTTTGTTATTGAGTATTAATAATTTCACGTAAAATCAAACATTTTTTCAAAAATAAATACTTAAATATTAAAAAAAGCAAAAAAAGAGCAACTTTTTTTTTCTTTTATCTGATGGTAAATGTTATATTCTAGAGAATTAAGAGCATGAATTAACTGCGCAAGACTGCGCAAATAAAAAAAAATACTTGTTAGTACAATAAATGGTATTAATTGATATTTGACGTATATTAAATGTCATTTTACAAGATTGGCTGAAAATATGAACTTGAAAATTACATAAATGTCTTATTCGCAAAATATAGACATGATTTTAGTACCCACACTTTAAATTTTCGGTACTTTAAAAGCCACTACAGACCTTAAATTTATCAAAAATTCAAATTTCTTACCAAAATCTTTCAAATGACACTAAATGACATGTTTATTTTAAAAATTCCTGTTTTTTAATTATTTGGACCACTGTACGACGTCAAGCTTGAATGGGATTTACCTAAAGAGAAAAAAGTCGAAAAAATCTCCGACGAAATTCTACCCCTGCCATCCTTAAATATAACTGTTATTAATTTTAATATATTTTTTTAATGAAATAATTTTCTGGTCAAATACATGAATACGGTTAACAGAAACGTGAAATGGCTTTTCTCGCACATGTAGCCGAGTAACGCGATTGATCTCGATGAGAACCCACGTCAGGACGACCACGTCAACGATGCAATTCATCTGTTTACAATTTGATAACAATGATAAAATTTTTTGATTTTCAATTGGGAATTGAATTTTTTTTAACATTTAATTAATTTCATAGATTTTTTGCAATTTTATTGAAACGAAAATTGCAAGAGTTATTTTTCTAAACCAATGGACGAATATACGAGTTTTAAATTACGTTGTTCTTTTGGTTCGTACTATAAAATTTTAATTAGAAAAATAAACATTATTAATAGAGCAGAGGACTTGAAGCATTTGCATATTTATTTTGCATAGTCACAAATATAGCAGAGTACGAAACAAATACATTTCATGTTCTCGTAAAGCTAGTTTTGAAATTTTATTTTGCATTTAAATGCATTTTTTGAGTCTTTTTTTTGTTTTTAGGACATATTTTACACTTTTATACGCTATTTTTTACTTTTTGAGACATATTTAACTTAAATCGATATTTTCCAAAGTGGCATTTTTATTTCAAACAATACAGTCAAAATGTTTGCATAAAAATTTATTTATTTTTAATTTTGGCCGTATAATATGGTTTTTGACTGTCTACAAGCACACATTTTTCCTATAAGCGATAATGATCTAACGTCGTTTATTAACAAAATATTAAGAAAATTAAGTAAAATGTATTTTGTTAATTTGGCTATGATATTTAATATATTTAAATTATGTAATTGTTTTGAATGTAATTAACTTGTTTAAACACTATTTATTTTATAAATTCTTTTAAATAAAAAGGCTGAAAACATTTTTAAGTGCATATTATGGGATTTTTAAGTGCATAAGTGCTTGCATATTTAGAGCTTTTTTAGAGCTACAAGTCCTCTGTCCTAGTTATGAATAATTATAAAAATATTTCTATCTAGAAATCATTTTAAGTCAATCCGTATAAATTGAATCCACAATCGCATTATTTTATCTATATAAAAATATATTCAAAATTATTTTTTAAGAAAACTTGTTTTATTTTTAACGATTTTAACAATATTAATAAAATTATCTTGTACATTTCTCTAATGCCTGAAAATGTAATATATTCAAATAATATATATGTATTAATGTATTATATTTGTAACTATTTTTGACATTAAAATATTATATTCATTAATTATATAATTTAATGGTGTCATAAATAAATAGTACTAAATATTGTACTTATTAATCACAAATTATTGATTATGTGATGACCATGATACAAATTATTGATTATTGGGAAGACCATGGTCACCAGAGTATGAATTGAAACCTGAACCAACAAAACATATGCATAACCCTTTGATGTGTAAAGTGCCCGAACTAAAGTGCGGAACGTAATTATATGGATTCTTTTTTATATACATATTCTTAAAATTTCTCATCTATCAACAGGCTTGGATAAAATAAAATATCAATACCACCTCATCCAAAAAAGCATTCTGCCTCGGACAAGAAATATGAATAATATATTTCATCAATTTTACCAAGTCATTGCAAACATAAAACAGATGATCAATGATTTAACATCACCACAATTATGTACACATTTAAAAAATATATATATGTATGAATAAAAATTGATTACTACTACATATAATTTGCTTATTTAATTGTTATAATTTTTTAATTTGAAAAGCATTTTATAATAATCATATTTTTCCAAATGTTTATGTAAAGCGTAATATTTTATATGATCGTACAATCAATGATCGATAAGTCTCACGCTAGATTTTTCTTGTACTAAATTGCTCTTTACTCACGATCAATATAATATACTTATATATTTTATTCAGTATTTAAATTTAATGTTTCATATTAAATTTAAATTAGAAATTCATTTTTTTTATTGGTGATACACATAAACAAATAAATGTTTACCATACTAACTACATTTAATATATCAGTTCAAAGTGATAAATTATAGTTGTAGCGGCTGCACATGTAAAGTGCGACCCGACGTGTGTTTGATGGTCTCGAGTCGATCCTGTAATTCTTTTACAAAACTATAAAAAAATGTTGACTGTATTAATTTTAAAGTAAGATGGATCAGGTTAAATCCAAGAGAGAATGAAGCGTTATGAGTGTGAGATGACCTTAATAAAATATAAAACGTTCGTTGAAAATTATAATAATAATAATATAATTTAATGCTGGATTTTGTAACAAAAAATGATTAAACTAAAAATGTAGAGATAGTAAAAAAACGCACTGACGATCGGTGGAAAACAGCTGGAATAAAAATTATATAAAAAAAGAAACAAAGATAAAGAAAAAACATAAACAGTAACAAATATCGCATGTGCGACCTTAGCTGATGGCTTAATAACGGCGATTGATAACGGTGGTGAGTTGATGGTAATTGGGACGTTGATAAACACAGGCGGCGTCTCTGAACGGGTTAACGGTAGTTGTACGAAATGTCAACTGTAACGAAACAGTTCAACGACAACTTTTACTAAGTACTGTTGGCCGATCGGACCGAGTGGATACGAATTATCATCGGACGTCACAAATTAGTAAAAATTTGAACCGCTCACGCGGGCGTCCGTTGTCGTGGTGTAGAACACGGCACACAAAACAAACCTCGAGAATTACGGCCACTTGGTCGCAATGCGTAGTACAGACGGCCAACAACACACGTAATTGACAGAACGGCTTGCGGTCACGCAGCGAGAACCGGACGCGCGACGGCACGAAAAAAGGAACAGTAAGACGAATTTGTATAGGGAATCACAACAAGTCTTGAGCACGGCACGGTGCGAAACGACGATTGACTAGGATGAGTGTAATAACCAAAAAATAAAATTGATAGACACAATGGTGGTGTTGACGGTGACGGGATACAGGATCGTGGACCTTTTCGGAACACGACTGCCGAACGAACAAGACAAAGACGACGACGAGGGACCGGCCATCGATGTCTTGATCGCGGCCGATAACATTCCTTCCCCTTCGGGAATCTAAAGGTTAAGAGAAACGGCGTTTCGCGTCGGCGATAGCATTCCGTCGCGACAAACTTTTCGTGAGACGATAAACGTCACGATATCACCGCGTCAAATTTGAATAATACTTTAGTATCCAACATTTCCTCCCCATGTTGAAAGACGGAGCCGTCTTAAAATAAATCGTTATATTTGAGATTAAAATTGTAGTTGGAAATCAACCAAGTCGTATACGTGACAAAGGTTGCAGAAAATAACAGAAGAAAAAAAATAAAAAAAAGTAACTCATACAAGTTACCGTACAGTCATCACCCGACAAAGTAAACATTAAATAACACGGATAAGAGTATGTGACTATTATGCAAGAAAACATTTACAGGCGGTAATTAAAGTACAGGTTCAAGATCCTAGGTGCGTACGGTCACGATGCGAACAACATCACCTGGTCTTAGGTGGACCTCCATGATACGACATAGACACTATTCAGTTGGTGGTCAAGAGGGAGCTACGATGACCATGTCACCGACCGTTTGGTTTGTGGACTCTTAAACTATTTTTGCCGACCTTGTAACGTGGATAAATATTCGCATGACCATTTCTTCCTAAACGACTGATGACACTGCCGAATGAGTTGCCATCGATTCAACCGATTGATTTGGATATCGGTAGTAACCAGTTCAGGCATGACCTGAATCGATTGTTCAATCAAGAAATGACCAGGAGTTAATGCAATCAGATCATATAGATCGGTTGAATTTTACGTGATCGGTCTGGAGCTTAAAATACCATTGATCCGAGTGGTCAAGGTATGAACCTCTTCAAATATCAACACAGTTGGCACGTGTGAGTTGAAAACTTGACGCTTTTAATGCCAGCTTCCCAAATTTTACCGAAATATGGTGCAGCAGGCGGATTGAAATGTCATGTACAGGTTAAATGCGAAGCCAAACTTTATTTGGCCTTAGCATCGCAAAATAAAGTTTTTAATTGGCGGGCGGCACCGACGTTATTTGTACCACAGCTCGAGTAAAGATTGAACGAAATACCACGATGCACAACACCATAACTTCAAGGTGAACAGCCTTCACAGACATACAAATAAATAATGCTAGGTACACATTGCCTGCTTGTGCATTCCGACGACGATGTTCTTTCACGAAGAATGGGTCTCCAAAGTCCATCCCTACGTGCAAAAACGGTCGATGAGGTTGGACCCGGTATGAAGATAAATCGGTCATAATCTGTTGGAGCCAGACTGCCTTATGACGAGTGCACGGAACGCAGGCGAAAATAACACGTCCTACTGCCGTACGACCCGACAAAATCCAAAATTTCTGACTCAGCATAGATAGTACCAATTTTGAATCGCCTTATAAAAAAGACAAATGGTTATGGCGAATGATCAAATCTGTGAGATCTGAAGATCGCGGTAATAAGTTCGGGTGATTCGCGTGAACTAAGAAGAATGACTAATTCCCAAGAAGCGCCGACGGCCTCCGACTCATATGATAGACCTTTCATCGACGCATAGAACTAGTTGGGCTAAGGATGGCGGCGTAGTCATGGACTGATTTTTCAGCATCCTAATTAACTCTGGAAAATAGTATTGCAGGATATGTTGTATTGCACTTGGCAATGACCTTGAAATGGAATTAAATATTGGGTAAGGGGTACGGTTATCAATAATAATTTATTAAACATGTTCAAGTATAAATATGTATATATTATTATTATGATTGTCATTATTATATGAGACTTTTAATTGTTCAGCCACCATGTTCTGCATTTACTCACATAATTTATCATGTTTATCATATTTTTTTTCTTATAGTTCGAATAAATATTATAAATTGAATTTTCAATTTAACTTATTATATGAGATGTGTTGATTTATCTTCGTTCTTGTTTAAGAAAGAATATCCGGGGTTACAAAGGTTTGAGAACAGATCAATACAACTTAATTAAACCAATTTAAATATGAAACATAGTTACAGAAAAAATACAATTTATTAGAATTCTATTAGATATTTTTCATCCATAGCCCCTCTTTCGGCGTATAGCATCAACCAAACATATTCACATAATTGTACACGTTATCGAGTCGAATTGAACTATAAACTTACGGCTATGATCGGTCAAAAATTAGTTGTAAAAGCCGACTATTGCAATGGTGAAAAAAACGTAATATAATATTGATTTACCAGTATAAAACCGATTGATGGATCTTAACGTGATATAATTAGATGAAATATTTTATCTTATTTTATTTTATACTGATTTATATTATATCAATCTTGCTTTGTATAATTCTAATTATGCTTTTGCCTAAAACGAAATAATAATAATAATTATAGTAATTGAGCTTAACGATATCGAAAATAATTATTTGGCCGATTTATAGAAAGTCATATCACTAGGTAAAACTATCGAATAAAAAAGTAAACAGACACGAGACCTATAAATACTTTCCACCGTTCAATAATTTCACTACTGCAATTCGCACAAATTACAAAACAACACGGCTTTTTAAACGTTTTAAAATATATTTTTAAAAATAACAAATACAAACAAACACATTATGGAAAATCAACTGACGCACACTTTCGTGAACAAGCCATTCTACAAATGGTTTCACAAGTGCACCGATGCTGCCAGAGGTCCTTATGGATACCGATGGCCAAATGCACTGGTTGTAAGAGCTACAACACGCGAGATGCATCCATCTGAACAACAACACGGTTGCCGAATGGACACAACTGAACTGGTAAGTAATTCACAAACGCTTCATATAGGTACCTCTATAGATTTATCACCATCACGCGTACACTTTTATTTGTGAGATATATTCTGTTTCGTTTTTATGATTGTGCTCAGCAGACCAATGTATCTGTGGTGGGGTACGGCGTTACACGCCGTCACCTTCGCAACCAGAGAACACAGTAAATTTACAGGATTCGGACGATTCGTTAGCGGAAATCGCAGGTAAAGAACACAATATGGTATTGATTTTAAAATACATGAAATCGGTGTTTGGTACACCCAATATCGTCTCGGCGAGTCGATTTTTACTGAGTTGACAATCACGTCGCGAAATACGTTGCAGGATACGATCTAACGCGTCTGCGTCAAAGAACATTGTTGGAGATGATATCATAGAAGAGCAGAATAAGCATTTACTCTCTGCAGCGTTCCGACAACGATTGAAGGCGATTCGGACGTATTGCATGGGGGTAATCGATAGGTTGCGAAAATCGAAAACGAGAAAACAGGAAACGGACGTGCAAACTTCACGCAACGATATTGCTGATGGATAGACCTGATCAATTTCAGCGAGGAACAATTACTGGACTCGTCTGAAGATGCGACGAATACGTCTCCGACCAATGGTCAAGAGGATGCAAAGTGACACTTTCGGAAAACAGTGTTGACTGCGAATTAAAACGTCCACTAGGAAATGTGCAATGCAGTGCAGCTGAGGAAGACAAAGAGACTTATATCTCACCGAAGCGAATTACATATCTCATTGAATCTTCAATAGTGAATAACATCGATGAGAGTTAGTTGCTTTATATTTTAATTTTCATGCGTTTAAAATAATATGACCAATTTGTACTTTTGCATGGTAATTACTTAAAACAGACTATAGCACTCCTGGGGGATTGCACGGTCAACACAGATGAGTTGCCTAATAGTCACGTGCAGACTATTGAATCCAGTGTCATGGTCGCACAAGACCAATGTACAACCGAAGGCAATGAAACACCCAAGCAAACTGAGGTAACTGTCGTCAAGCTTGAATCCACAGAGAAAAATGTTGGCGACGAAATTCTGCCCTGCCGTCCTTAGATATCACTGTAATTATAATTTTGTGATCAAATACGTGGATACGGTTAAAAGTAACGTAGATTGACTTTTCACGCACATGTAGCCGGGTAACGCGATTGATCCCGATGAAAACCCACGTCAGGACGACCACGTCAAACGATGCTATTCAGCTGAAGGACTGTGACAACGACCAGCACCGAAAACGAGGCATAGTGCACATTGAAAAACTTGAAAATCGGCCTTGCACTATTAATTGTTTCTACGTTCGTTACGGACTGAAAGCCTACTCAATAGGATAATATAATTTTTACTTATTTGTTAAGAATGACAATTAGTGTTCGGAATTTTGTAATAAGTCGAATCGTTTATATAATCGTTGTTTCAGATTATTATGATTGGAAACCAATTCGACTTATTACCAAATCCCTAACACTTATAGTCATTCTTAACAAATAAGTAAAAATTATATTATCCTATTGATAATTCAAAGCGATCTATGCTCTGTCTACTGTCGAAAATATTCATAGCAAATCATGTTTTTATTTTATTTTTTAATTTGTTTACTTATTTTTATATATTCTTTTATAATCGAAATTGAATCATTGGTTGTAAAAACAGTATACATTTAAATATTCGCCTCAGCGACAAACAATATCAGTAATAATCCAGTATTTTTCTGTAACTAAATCTAAATTTCACGCTTTTGATTTTTCCTTATTTAACGTTTTGTTATTTTTAAATGTCTGATTCGACAACGAGAGAGATGTAATAAGCAACATTTCTATTACATTTCCTACTTTTCCAATCAAAATCTTTAAAAACCGTTATAATGTCTGAAACAATTGCCTGTTATTAAATTTTTTTACAAGGATTTTATGTTTTCAGAAAAATTACCATTAGAATATTGATATATTTGTATCGTTCCTTTCGGTAAATATTTTAGTACTGAACTGATTTATTACCAATGGATATCTATCAAAATATTTCCTTTATGATAAAATATAAAAAATTAGTATATATAAAAAATAAAAATTCAATACATGATTAACTTACGTGAACAGAGCTTATTTCCTTCAAACAAACCAAAAATAGTCGTTATTGCTTTTAATACAGAGTTGTTTGGCATGTTTACCAGATAGAAATAATCTTATAATATTAATTTTACTAATTGTTAATATTAATTTTACTAATTGTTAATATTTATAAGATTATTTCTATCTGGTAAACACGCCAAACAACTCTGTATTAAAAGCAATAACGACTATTTTTGGTTTGTTTGAAGGAAATAAGCTCTGTTCACGTAAGTTAATTTTAAAATTAATTTTACTAATTGTTTGTTAAATTGTATAGTCAGCAGCTACTTGAAAAACATAACTCCTAAAAAATTTGCATATTCAACACACGTCTTTGAAAAATAAATTTTTTATTTTGATATCGATGCGAAGAAATCATTTCATGAAACATCTGTTAAGACAATTTTAGGTTTAGCAATTAAATGTATGTCCGTAACGAAGCATCCAAGTTGTGTCCCGAATACTAGAGGCTAATTGCAGTTAGTGTACTGGATTTTTATAGTCACTACACTAGTTTGGTCCCGGATTTTTATAAGTACTATCCTAGTTGGGTCCTGAATTGTTTTACGTATTACACTAGTTCCTGAATATTTTTTGGGAACTACTACATTATACCAACATTTTCCTTCCTATTTCAACAGACTCAGGACTGTCTATGATCGTCGACAATCAGAAAACCGGCATTTATCGCTGTTCCAGAAGTTTATTATAAGATATGTCAAAATAAATGACTGAATCTAACGAAATTATCAGATATTACCGATAACACTGATATTATTACACGAATGCACGAAAAATTCATTAGAGAAATCCACTTACGTCTTTTTTTATTACGAATATCCCAATAGTTATATTATAAACATAAGTAATTTTAATTTACTTTTTAATTTAATAAAATTATATTTATATTATTATATTAATATTTTTATAACACTATACTAACTTTCCAATACTATTATACAAAAATATTATATAAATTATAAAATTTAAAAAAAATTTGGTCCTGTTTTCCTGTGGTCTAAATAGATCATATACAATCCTACGTCTGTTTAAATGGGAAGGAAAATGTTAATATAATGTAGTACTTACCAAAAACTAATCAGGAACTAGTGTAGTACCCATAAAAATCTGTGACCCAACTAGTGTAGTACCTAAAATAATTTGGGACCCGAATTGTGTAGTAATTTTAAATTCGGGACCAATTCGGATGCAGCCCCCGTAACACATGCAATAATTGTTTTCAAAATTGTGGAAAATGTACTTTTTTTAAAAAAATGTACTCATAGACCATTAGGTTTAATATTTATTGCGAATAGTTATAAAACAATTTTTTGATTTTCAATTGGGAATCGACATTTTTACATAACATTTGATTTATTTATTGAAACGAGAAATGTAAAACTTATTTTTCTTATCCAATGGATGAATATACGAATTTTAATTTACGTTTTTCGTTTGGTTTCCTACTATTAAATTTCAACTAGAGAAAAATAAACGTTAATAATAATTATAAAAATATTTCTATCTAATAATCATTTTGCGCTGCTCTGTATAAATTGAATCTACAATTGCTTTATTTTAGATGATTATCAAAGTATATTCAATATTTTTAAGAGACCTGGGTTTTATTTTTAAAGATTAAGAGAAAATAATGGAAACTATTACGTATACTTCTCCAACGCTTGAAATGTAAGAAATCCTCATTTGTATGATAGATTTATCTAATTTTTAACTTAAAAATAAAAATTTTATTGTCATTTAAATTTTGTTTATAGATTTCATTTTAGGAACCTATCAACAGATGGATTACACTGAAGTGTATAGATCGACGGATTTCACCACGAAATTTTCAAATTGAATGAAATGTTTGAATAACATTAAAATACATCTTAATATAAATTGTGATGAAATATAGAGCAATAAATAACAATTTATGACATTTAAATGCCGTATTTATTTATTTTGTACATACATTTGAAGTGGTCTCTAATGTGGTTATGTAAATTAATTTAGCCCTCAAAATTTACGAATTTAGCTAAAACTAATTATCAGCTTATCGTTAATGTTTTTACGCAAATTAAACGATTGTAATTATTCGAATTGTACTAATTCACACAAGTGTTTGATGTTAAATAGCTTACAATTGGTTTTCGATTTGTTCATGGTTTTTGGAGAGTTTCGGTAAAATTGACCACTCGTTATTGTTTGGACAAGACTGGTGGTTCAAATTCACATACACATACGATGATTAGTCGTTGTCATCGCAATATTTACTCACCTAAAACGTTCTATTTAATCGACACAAAACGTGGATGTTTAACTCTGGAGAGCTGTATGAGCTGTATGTTAGGGACATATGTCGGATGAACTTTGAGTTGGTCCTTTGTAAATTGACTTATTTAATTTTTTAATAGGTTATTATTGGATTAGGCCTTTATTATTTGAATTGTTTTGTCTATGCGCGTATAAAAAGAACCGTTAGTTATTGGTTTCTTACATGTGGCAGTGTACATTATTACAACCTATTTTTGAATTATTCACATCATTATAATCTATTCTAATATACTGTATATTTCTAATTCGTGATTGCACTCGCGGCACTCGCGTACCATCACGATCGATCAAATGTTTGCAAACGTTCTTAGTGCACGCTCTGTTTTAAATAAATGTACCATAGAAGTTATGTAATTTTTAATGTACTCACCGCAGGGGCGGACCCAGGGGGGGTTTCGGGAGGTCAGCTGACCCACAGTTTTTTCTCGATAAAATATGGCCTCTCAAAACTACATAAATAATATGTACAATACTACAATAATTAAAATAGAAATAATCTATAATATAAAAATGAATCGCAAAATGTGTTGGTAAGCGCATAACTCAACAAAGCCTGGACCAATTTGGCCAATTATTTTTTTTTTAATGTTCGTTGAAGTCCAAGGATGGTTTTTGCAGCGAGAAAAAATCGAATCATTGCTGGGAAGACCCTAAAAACAGCCCATTTCTTTTTAAAACAGCCCTCACTATAATATGGATAATATAATATTGATCGTCTCCATGGCAATGTAAACACTAATCAAGAATATCAAGGCTAATTTTAAAAGGGGATTGCCCACCCCCGGGAGGTGTACAAACAGGAATTTTGAGATTTACGATAGACATTTTTGGGGGTTATAAGATTTTAGAATAATATTTATTTATTAGTGGTTGCCATTGATAATATTTAAAATTAATATAATGAATTACCCGACGTTGGAAGGTAACCAAAAAAAAAACTTAAATAAGTACTTTGAATATTTTCTATTTGTTTATGTCATAAAAAATGCCAAGAAGATGCCAGAATGCCAATTTTTGTCGTAGAACAAATGCAGCTACAAACATGAGAAATAGAAGAGCGCAAAGAACAGACGAACAACGCCAATCCGATAGTGCGAATGTTCGTATGAGTATGGCGCAATTGCGTGAATCTCAATCACAAGAGGCACGTGCAGAACGGAATGAACAACGACAATTTGAGCATAGACAAGCGCGTCAATTCGAATCGTAGTTGACTCACGCAAAGCAAATGACCAACAACGCCAACAGGTACACCGAGCATTTATATCTGATTCATTCCTGCGTCTAGCATTCCAGTATGAGCCCGATATTGAATATTATGCTCATTCAAAAGTAGTAATTGGTGCTGTAGTAATTGGTGTATATGGACAAGGAATGCCCGCACTGCCATGCTCTCAAATTCAAAAATGAGCCAGTCGGAATGTGTTACGCGTCATATTAATCCATCGTATTATGTCAAACTTGGTATAACTTTGATACTTTATTAGAGTTAAATCATACACTTACGTACAAGCATAACTAGGTCCGCGATCTCCCGCAGGTAGATTGCCTACCTGATAATATACTGCTGCGAATCAGAATTTTTATTCCGGGCAACAGAAAACTTAAGATAAATCTAGAACATCGTTAAATAACGAATTGAACAAAGTTTGAATCATATAGAGTTGGTATATTTAACGAG